>JAKJJM010185004.1:0-10279 GCA_021901965.1 Pipa carvalhoi
CCTGGTCAGATGCAATGGAGGTATGCGCTACCCTCACGCAAATCCCAGTTCCACCACACAAACCTTTTGTTTGTGTGGTGGAACCGGGGATTTGCGTGAGGGCAGCGCATACCTCCATTGCATCTGACCAGATTCTACAGTGGGTTTTGGAGGATTTTCGCAGCATACCCTTCTGGATAGCCAGCATCCATTTAATGCGCTGGGTCTCTATTTTCTGTTAAAAGGATTATCCTGGAATCATCTAACAATATCAAGGAAGGTCGGGAGTGCACCCTATAAACACTCCATCGCTTATCTTGCATGGTGTTATGTAAGTAGAACCTTTAAAGACTTTTTATTGGTGACACTGCACTAGGAGTTTCTTAATTGTGTTCCCCTCAGGGATCAGCGCGGCTCTCCAATTTTCCATTACTGTACGTTTAAAGCTTTTGTGGACTAGAGAGTGAGCAGCGAACCGAGGGGACCCTATGTGAAGAATTTGTGCTTCACGTTAATTGTGTACTGTTACATATTTTGCTATTCCCACATCCAAAGTGCAGGTGTTCACCCTTCATTCCCTAAACGTGAACTTACCTTTTCATTTTACAGAAGAAGGGGTAAACTTACTCAGTATCTAAAAAAGGGGTTTAAAACCTGTTAAAGAGACATTAAGACAATTCTAAAAAGATATTACTGGTTTACTGATATTACTATTTATGTGTTTTTTACAGTTTGCCAGATTTTTGTGAAAATCAGATTTCAATTCTTTTAAAAAATATAAAACAAAAAGCAATGAAATACCCCAACTGAGTCATCTCCCTGCCTGTTGCATACTCCCATCTGCAAAGGGCCTTGTTCAACTTCAAATGTAAATCTGAGCCAATGCTTTAACCATATAATAATAACAGCCATTCCTGTGAACTTTTCAAGTTGAAAAAAACAAAAATTGACATTGCGAGCTATCCAATCACATTCTCTGAAATATGATCTCCGAGAAATCCATTTGGCGGAACTGCAAACACAGCAGTGGTACATTCAGTTTTAAATTTAGAGCTGAAGGATATATTGATATAAAGCAATCAGATACCGTCCTGTTGCAGATAGGAGCATACAACAGGCAGGGGACAGGTATACTTTAACTAGCAGTCAACATAACTGCAGCAAAATTCAGCAAAATAAACTTAAAAACAGACAAAGAATTTTTTATGATAACAGGTGAATTGAGTGAAATAGATCACAGACGTCGAAAGGCACTAATTACAAGACAGCAGATTTTCACCCTTTCAATAAGGAAGAAATACTGCAAATGAGAGAACATGTCAAAGCTAAATAATTTAATCTGGCCATGACTTCTTAAAAATGAGATTCACTTGATTCAGGCCCAATGTACAAATTAATGTATTGACTTTCGCATAAGCACATGAATACAAGATAAATAACGCTTTAGCTACTGAAGAAAACTCAAGGTCAGATGGTGCCTACAATTTCACAAGACTCCAATCTTCATCAGAGTATTTTAATGAGTATAATAAACAGCAACGGCCAGCTGCATATCTTCAATAGTTATTTTTCTAGGTCTAGATGAGGAAATCATAGGGCAGCACGCATCAAATCCGATCATGAACAGAATGAACAAAAAAATGGAAGAAACTGAAACCGCCAGGGATTTAACTGATATAGGGCATGTCTGAGAAATGTCCTGGTAATTTGTCTTTTACCAGATTACTCTACGGATACCTTATGCCATTTGTCCGTGAGATACACAAGCAGCTCAACTGGAAACTTTTTAAAAGGACTGATAAAACCAGAAACAAAAATCCATATGGTTTGAAACAGCAGTTAAGTCTACGCTGTAGAGCATAGAGTTCCTAAATTAGACTTTTGTATTTCTTTTATCTCTTTGCTGATCGAAGCCATCTTATATCTGTTGGGTTTATAAACCTTGCTCTGCCTCATTGTTTTCTATTTTAGTTTCAATAATACAATATTCATAAAGTAAATCAAATAGGCCACTTTATAAAAAGATGACTGCAACCAGCAATTAGAAAAACTAATGGAAACCAAAGAGGTTACAGTGTTGCTATATAAAGTATTCTATAATTAGCACATGTTTCGGGCTGACAAATACAGCTCCCATCCTTAGGTTATTTCTATTGACCTGTTGGAGGCCTACATCTGTCCTTCCCCTGCCACAGCTTCATTGTGAATATGCTATGACATTGTTAATTGAATACCTCATTGCATTTGCAATGAGTCACTATTAAAATTCTGTTGAGTGCTACACCGTTGGGTTTGCATCCTTAGCAAATCACTAATTCACTCCATTGAGTCAAAAACATATCAATTATATCTTCTACAAAGCTGTTTGTATAATTTGTACTAAGTGCTAACAGCTTCATGCTCCCTCTATGGAATGAACAGACATGGAAGCCTGAGTACATAACAAGATTGTCGAAAAGTATCTGAGACCCTTGGTCTATCATCTAAGATGAAAGCTTTATATCCACACAGCTCAAAGCTTTAATATGGCCATTTTCATCTTAAATTGTATTTCACATCTCAGTATTTAATGTGCGAATTTTCTCCAGATGTAAAGAATGTTTACCTCTGTATAATGTAGACTCACAACATTCCACCAAACCAACTAGCCATGTCTTTCCTAGTAATCATTATATAATATAAAGACTTAGACTGTTGTATAGTTTATACTTATTGCCTCCTTTCCTCAGGCTGTTTACATTTGAGTGAGATAGCCTTTCTTAAATACACTACTCCTTTAGTCAATAGTGACAACTAGTGGTCATATCAAATATAATTCATATATGTACAAACAAATGGTAAATTCAAACTTTAAGGAGAACTATGGTTCGTTTCACCTAGGTTTGATTCTTGGGGTGGAGGAGGGAAATACACACAGATAAGTCTTTTACGCTCCAGCACTACACACTACTGTCACTAACTGATGTAAAACTGCTACTGTGATTGCTCTATTCACTGAAACACACAGGAACAGGAAGCAAAGAGGATCACAGCGCTTGTCAATACACTGCTCCAGGATCTGCACTAGGGTCGCCCAACAAATGCTTTAGAACTGCAATGGGGTCACAGTGGTCCTGGCAGAGAGGGACAGCCTCTTAGGGAATCAGGCTCAGTCGTAATTACAACTGCTGTGACCCTATAGCAGTCTGATGTGAGACTATAGTAGTTTTGAATTGTCTGCAGGGGCCCCAGTGCTGATCCTGCATTGGGCCTGGAGCAGTGTAGTTCCGCCACTGTCTGTTACTAGTTTTACCATTTTAAGTTCTTCCAGACATTTTTGTCTGCTAAGGTAACTGTTATTTTTATCCTTTTTTTTATATATATCCGATATTGCCAAACAAATAAATAACTATGCCAGATGGAAAATGTCAAGCTCAAAAAAAAAAATACAAAAAAATAAAATGAACTTAATGGCTGAATATTGTATAATGGAACTACAGCTGCTAGTTGTTGGGCAATGTGTAATATAACTGTAGATGCCGTCACTGAACAAATAAATGAAGTCATAGAACAACATGGAATGTATCCGATGCTGCTGGGAAACGGGACAATGTGAGATGGAGATGGAAATGGTATCCATGAGACAAATGAATGGAGCAAATGAAAAGATGCAACTTACTGCCCGAGTTGACCATTAGGATATGTATAAAAATAATAAATGAACTGCCATGCTGCGCTGTTGCATGTGCTACTACTCCTGGCAAATGGCAGTGTTTCTTAAAGTATTACCTTGCATGCCCAAATTTAGGTTGAATTTTTAAGGGTAAATTTGATACTAATGATATAAATGCAGCTGATTTTATGAAATCATTTTCTAATTATACTTGATTGCCCATTCAGAAATGCTTGACTAAAGCTTGTTTTTCTCACACTCCTGGTAAACTTTATCCCGCATGCTTCCCCATAATGCACTGCAGAAACTGTCAATAATAGCTACGGGGAGCACGAGAGAAGTTTAATACCCAGGAGCATAAGAGAAAATAATCTGTATTTTAAAAATTGAACTTTGTATCCATTATAATAAGAAAAAAATTATTTATTTGCTTTTAGCATAGAGTCATTCAATGCATGTTTGGTAATTTTACTTTAAGGCTCGGTCCGCACTAATGTTTACGAACACTGCGCTTAAAAATTTAAAAAAGCACGCCACAAGTCCCTATGTAACTTACCTTGCTCCGGCCACACCAGCATATGATGCAGGAAAGCTTCACGTCGCGTTTTATGCAAATTTGGCCGGCGTACATACGCGACGCAAAGAATGCAGCCAGATAGAAAAAGTCACGAATGCCGAGGGAGCATTCACACTGTGTCGGGTAAGTACAATGGAAAAGCTTGTCTAGAAAATACACCAGATGAAGTCCAGGATGGAATTGAACCCAGAACCTCAGTGCTGCAATGCAGCAGTGTTAAACACTGAGCCCCCCGCATTGCCCAAAATGAATTTATTAATAACACCATATCATTAATAAACTGCAAAAGGACGTTATCACGTCCAATTAGAAATGCAATAAACTTTTCTTCCCGGATCTAGAATCTCCATTTCAATTCCTAATGATCCAATTGTCTTGAGATGATATTAATTAATTTCTAAGCTCTAGGGGAATATGCCTCTCTTGCTGATTTTATTATTAAGCAGAGCAAATAATTGCACAAGCTATACTTTCCAATGTAGACAAACAGGACAATCACATTAAAACATGTTTATATTTGCTTTCTAGATTACAGACGGGAAAAGAAAATGCTAAAGCAATGCTTATTTATAGTCTGTACAAGTGTACACTGTTTAATTAAGTGTCCCAGACAAAAGGAGCTGTTGGGAAAATAAGAAAATAAGCCAATTATAAGTCATGTATGATATTACCAGCATGAGCAAAGACAAAGCAATGTACAATGTATTTGCCTTTTCTGTAATGATTGTTACAGCTATACATTCCCATTGTCAACTCTTTCACAAAGATTCTGTCTTAAAGCACTTAATCCAGCCTCCTTGGCAGGGTCTGTTACGCCCTGTTCGCACATGCGTTTTTTTATGTGGCTCATGAACGCTGCACTTAAAAAAAGCGCGCCGCGAATCCCTATGGAACTTACCTTGCTCTGATCATACTAGCACATGATGCGAGCGCATGCCGAAACGCTTCACATTGCGTATTTCCCGAGCGTATGTACGTGACATGAAGAACGCTGCCAGATAGAAGAAGCCGCGAACGCCGAGGGGGAGCGTTCACACTGTTGGTGAAATTTATTAAAGTTGAAAATGCCATTTTAGGTTTTTCCCCCATATCGATAAATCGAAAACAGTATTTTTGATATTGCGTTTTTTGCGCTATTGCAATATCGAAAACTGCATAGTAGCGATATCGTCAATAGCGATATCACGATTATGCAGTTTTCATTATTGCGATATCGAATTTCACCGAGAATCGCATCAAACATGCTAAAAATCTATTATCCTGGCAGCATTCGATATCGCAATATTGGAAAATTCGGTTGAATTTATTGATTTTTTAAAAATTGAAATTTATCGATGTAAAAAAAAAATGATCGCTCGATATTGCGATATCGGAATTTTCGACCGTCGAAAATATTGATATTGCGATATCGATTAGAATCGGCATTTTCACCTTTAATAAATTTCGCCCTGTGTCAGGTAAGCGTATTCCAGTCCGGCGTATTTTCTAGATGTGCTTTTCTAAAGGCCCAGAGTTTTTAAACGCTAATGTGGACCGGGCCTTAGCTTGTATCTGACTGCACGTTGCATTGTGTTTGTTCAACCTGCTTCAGGTGCACTGAACATTCTAATCAGCACAGTTGGCAATAAAGTGTGAAAAGGGAGTGTTTCAATAATACCTTAGATATCATAAGCAAATAGGAGAATAAATGGAACGCTTACTATCTTACCTTTACATTTCTTCATAGGAGGTGACTGGGCCTTTTGATTGCTCCCTTCTGTGCAGAGAAAAAGAAATATTTGTATAGAGCTCTGTTTTTATATTATTTAACGTGGTCAGTTACGATTATCTACCATGAATTTCAAAGCTAAAACATATAGGGACTTAGTCATTAAAGTAAGAATTCAACTGTCAAAGACTGGGGTCACACTAAGCGAATTTTCCTCTAAATTTAAAAAAAAAGGAGCCGGATGAAAATTTATCAAAAATCCGTATAGATGTAAAGCTTTTGACAACACCATTGCGATGCCACACTAGCGATAGCAGTTGATTTCTCGCTGTAATGCTGCAGGCTGTGTTTTTTTAGCAGTGGGAAAAGATGCTCTGAAAAATATAACACAATGAAAGTCAATTGAGTTTAACAATGTGCGACAGACTGGAGAGAAAAGTGCCGAGATAGTGAGGTCATAAACTGGTCTCGTACTGACACGAGAAATTTTTCGCACACAGAAAAACAAAATATTCATTTTTGCCATGAGAATTTTATTATGAAAAAACAACATATTAATCTTTGCCTGTTACTGAAATGAGAGAATTTTCACCTGATACAAATATGAGAGAATTTTCACCTGATACAAATATGAGAGAATTTTCACATGGAAATTTTGTCATCTGCCATTTTTCACTGTTGAAAATTATGCATCCAAAGGAGAGTGAAGTGTTAGAAATGCCACATTAAACGCAGAGGAAACTCGCCAGTGTGTCCCTGGCCAAAGTGAATTGTCGTTACTTCAGGTTGCTACACACAGATAGTTGTGAATTTTCTTCTCCTCAGTTACTAAGCATTAGATTCCCATAGTGAAGAAGCAAGCGGTGCCAGACGTGGTTTATTGAATAGTGTGGCACAGTCAGTCTTAAAGTAGCAGCTCTGCCGTCAAGCAAGTCTGCACAGTAAAACTGGTAAATATGACACATTACGCCTTGACGAATTCGCTACTTTGTCAGACTCTGATACTTGATGAATAGTCTAATTACCTGTGTAGGCAAAGTGATGGGAAGAGCTCCGTAAGTTCACGACCATCATAAGCATCCTAATTGGCCACAAATTTGCCACATCGCAGAGTTTAATGAATGCACAAACATTGGAAAGTGGCAAATGGATGCAAATTCTGACCTTTTACGCGACTCATGACTTTCATAAATAAGTCCCATAATGAGAGTATGAAATATTTTACAGAATCCATTCATTGAGAATGGGCAAAATAACACGTCAAGAAAAGTCTAGAAGGTCAGGGAAACTGTATTAAATACTTCAAAACATTAAAGAAAAAGATGTTTTAAAAATTTTGTGATATTTTTCTATTTATAACTATACCACGTTAGGAGATGACAGCTGAGAAGAACTGAAATCGCACAGGACAACCTAAATTCATTGTACTACCATGATTCCAGTAGCCCATAGCAACCAATCAGAAAATGCCTTTTATTCAAGATTCCCTAGACCAGTTAACACTAAGGGTGAGATTTATTTGTCGGGAAAGACCGCTATCGGTCTTCCCGACATTCTCACGGGAGATCATCTCGCGAGATCCTCCCGCGGGAGTTTCGATTTCCATATTATGGAAATTGGGTCTTTCGATTTCCATATTATGGAAATCGGGTCTTTCCACAGAATTTTTCGCAGCCATAGAAGTTATGGCTACTTTTCGGTGGAAAGACCCGATTACTAGATTATGTAAATTGAAAGACACAGATTTCCAGAATCTGGAAATCGAAATTCCCGCGGGAGGATCTCGCGAGATCACCTCCCGCGAGAATCTTTCAAAGTTAAGCCCGAAAAGACTTGAATCCGACCATTCGAGTCTTTTCGGGCTTAATAAATTTCGCTGTATAGGTGAAATTTATAAAACTCGACCTTTTCGAGTTTTATCAAAGCTAAAAACGAGTCCTGATCGAAAAATATCGTTCGATTTTTTTCTGATCGAAGCTTTTCAATCGATATTTTTCGATCTGTTAACGATGGGAAAGTGCCATAAGCCTTATGGCACCTTCCCGTCATTAACAGATCGAAAAATATCGATGCAAAAGTATCGATCGATATTTTTCAATCCGGACCCGTTTTTAGCATCGATAAAACTCAAACAGGTCGGAATCAACCTTTTCGAGTTTTATCATTTTCACCCTGTTTGTTGGTAATAATTGGTAAGCAGAAAACAATTGCCCTTGTTTATATATTCCCCTGAAAGACTGCTGGTCTCCAATGTAATTGTCTAAGGTTGACATTTTATCCTGCTATTGAACATATCATACACACCTGTTTCCATAGTCAACTGATCAGCGTCTTCATTCTTATCTTCCTCTTCATCATCCTCATCACCATCTTTATTGTCAACATCATTTTTATGCAGGAAATAAAGAAAAAGATTGAAAATAAATACCAGAGAAACGTTCAATGAATATCATGCATTTTATATATAACACCATATTTATTGTTCCTGATAATGTCTAAAGATGTTTCTTTCACAATTTTGTTAATTGGCAGATTTATATTAAACTCTGCCTCAGTTGTTTCTCATTTTATTAATCGGGTATATGCACCATTTACTTGTCTGTATTCATAAAGAAAAAGAGCATAGCTTGACAAACTCCTTTCACATTTGCTTCCACTCCATTTGTAAACCTTTAAATGTTAAGGGCTTATCCACTTTCATCAGTTGCCAAGTTAAAAAGGTAAATATATTGTGCGCATTTTTATTTTTTTTTTGCAGACAATTTCTAATTTAAATATGATGTCTCCATAAATTCTGCTTTCTTTGCAAGAAAATTAAATTTAATCAGTTAAGTATTTTTAGAACCTACGGAATCTGCTGACAATTTAAATTGAAGTAGTTTGGTAAAAACTTATGCAACTAATTTCATCACTTGACAATGTTTCAAACCTTTTAGAAGGCCTAACGTATACAAAAGGAACCACTGGAAACATTTAAGTGGTGGCACATATTGTCTAAAGCAGTGGTTCTCAACCTTTTATTGCCGTGACCCTTTAGTACAATTCCCCGTGATTTGGTGACCCCCATTCATTAATTTTTATTGGACGACCCCATTCAAACCCTATATTTCCAATAGTCTTAGGCGACCCCTGGCAAATCGTCATTCGACCCCCGATGGGGTCCCGACCCACAGGTTGAGAACCGCTGGTCTAAAGCCAGTTCTTTCAGCTGCATGTCCTACTGCTGTGAATACTACTTTTAATTATTATCCTCTTAATTTAGCTCCTATTAGTTGCTGGGGCTTTCCACTGTAACAGCAATGATGAGAATTCTTTGTGACCTAGTTTTAAAGAATCTATACTGATACCTATTATAAATATAAACCCATATACCCAAATTAATATAAACATTACTAATAAGTGGAATAGGTGAAAAGATACGTTATCATGTTACAAGTAATGGATCCCATTGGCTGAGAACAATAGTTAAGATATATGGTTCTCAAGTAAACCGAACATGTAGAGTAAACCTACTAGCTTAGAAATAGAAAGAGTTAGTGTAAAATAAATTAACTAGAACTAATGACAAAAGAGAAAAGAAAGCTGTTTTTGTCAAAATGCATAGCGTCACATATAAAATACAAATAAATATAAGAAAGAATGGAAAAAAACCCTTAGGAAAACATACAAATAATGAAGCTCAACGGTGAGTTCAAAATGTGGCATTCTTGCACTGCTACCACCAAAAAAATGAGGCAATCTGCCACAATGCCCTTGTGAAATTAGACAGTCCAATGTTCTCCAATGATTTGGGCAGATACTTGATACCTGTCAACACTATTAAGTCAGAGGAGATTGTCTACAACCAGGAGATACAAAGTAAAGACACAGAAATGGATGTCTGTATGTGTATAGGCTAGTTATCAATGGACAGGAAGAAAAAAACAGAGATATACATAAAAAGGCAAAAATTAATAAAAAGGATTAAACAAAATGTGAAGGAAATATATATGTATGTCAGGAATTTGACAGTCCCTTACCGGGCTCCGTCGCGGTTAAGTGATGCGGACGCGGGTGCGCCATCTGGTCGCGGTCGCGGGGTTTTGACGCGTTCGCGGTCACGGCAGGTGAGTGCGGTTGCGATAGGCTGTCGCGGTCGTGGGATTTGTCTTTCTCGCGGGACTGTCGCGGCGCAATAGCTTGACGCATCGCGGTAATTCGACGCTACGCGACTTTCGCGCCTAAATGCCAATTTAAACCAGCCCCTTTCTTGAGCCTGCGCCCGATTATAGGATTTTGCTTTGCTTCCTGGGTGTTGTATTCTATGTTCTCTGTGTTCCGGATTTTGACCCTTGCTACGTTTTCGACTATTCCTGATTGCCGC
>JAKJJM010185130.1:0-10048 GCA_021901965.1 Pipa carvalhoi
GGTGAACGGTGAGGCTGCGTACAAGTTATCTAATCTGTAAATCTCCTGCTTCCCAGTGAGGTCAAAAGGTCAACACACTGATTACACCAATAGCAATCAGCAGCCATTGTTCTCGCGTTACAGAGTTGAAAAGGACGGAGGACAAAATGTCAGCTCTATTAGAACTGAGGAATGAAGTTACCAGCAAGAATTAACCCTTCCCTAAACTTTTTTTTTAACTATTTGTGCCAGCAACTGGCTTAGTATAAAGGAGTTTTATATATATGTGGGCAGTTATATCGGCACTATAGTTCTCCTTTAAGATGTCATAAACAGATACAACTGTATGCTACAAACAATTTAACAAAAAAAAAATGTAATGTATAAGCTACAAAATAACTATGTACACTGTTTTATTATATGTATGTATTTTACAACTGAAAAATAAAGAAATTCAAATAAAAAAACAAACAAAAAAAAATATGGTTGCATATACCTACATAAAGGGGCATGTTTATCAAAGGCAGCAATATCTTTACTTTGACATTTTTGTTTTCAATTTTGGCCAATTATCAAAGATCAAATAGAACGGTTAAAAGAAGCAAGTACAAAAATGACAATTCACACATCAAACAGTATAACCTCACAGTGGTAAGGGATCCTTCCTCACTAGGAATTAATAGCTGATCCCCAAGGTGCATCCATTCATGCAGCACGTTATTAAACATGTTTGGTAGCTCACTACCTTGACTCACTGGTTTCCCTTTCTTTTGAAATACAAAAATGACAATTGCCTGATCATTTTGATATATGCTCACCCTGTTTTACATTCAGATGTTATTTTTCTGGTTTTGGCAATTTTAGCCATACAACTAAATCTAAAAGAAAATGCTTTGAAATTAGTGAAATTATGTAGAAATGTGGAAATATATCTGTTATATTAGTTAGAGGTATGTTAGGGTATATGCTACCTCTGAAAATGTCACTGTTTTATTAAGTTTTCCCCATATTCCTTAAATCTTTCTGTGTCCTACAGTGGGTTTATACTCCTTTTCACTCATCATAAAGGGGGTCATTCTGGAAACTCCGAATTTTCCGTCCCGAATTCACTGATAGCGAACTCCCTTTATAAAGTCGTGACCGCGACAATTTTTTTGTCGCGGTCGCAATTTTATAATGGCAGAATTGTCGTGGTCGCGACTTTATAATGGGAGTTCGCTATCAGTGAATTCAGGATGGAAAATTCGGAGTTTACGGAATGACCCCCATAATCTTTAATGGATCCATGATGGAACCAGCACAATAACTAGTGATAAACATTATGTAGGTGCCACATAAATAATTTCTCTGAATCCATAAGTATATTTGTCTAATGTCATTCTAGAAAATAGAACTGTTCAGATCTGAAATATGTCTCTGACAAGTTGTTTCTTTGCTAACAACAACAAAGCAGTAGTTTTTACTAAACTTGTATATAATTGTGTGTGTCAACAGTGGGTAAATATAATTTTTATTTAAAAATGTAGGCAAGACCAGTATAACTAAACCACACAGAGAAATATATATATTTACATTTCTAATACTACTAAACCCGAGTTCATTTGGACAGTAATACTGACCTCCATAATATATATAAGGGATAAAAGCATCAGTGATATTAACACATACAGTATACTGGAATGATAGAAAGATATATCTGTGACTTTGAATGATAGCCACAAATTAGAGCTTTGGTAGGTGTTTTTTTTCTTAGTTATTTCAGTAGATTGGAGAAAGAAATGCAAGAAAAAGACTGAAATATATCCTGGCTGTAAGAAAGGGCTCATGTTCAGGGGAATTCATCAACTGGGGCAATCTTACTAGAGGTCTAGCTGTTAGAACCCACTGGTATAGGGAAACTAGAATTGCGAAAGACTAATTGTGATTGGTTGGGTTACTAGACCTCTGTAAACAATTGCCTCTGTTTGTGAATAACCCCAGCTGTGTTTAAAGGCTTATATTTCATACTTCCTGCCAGTTTTGTCACTAGATTCTGGGTAAGATCTTTCCACAAGATCCAGATAAATGAAGAACCAAATAGCTGGAGATGGAAATTACAGAAATATATTAGTCATGAGTCTAATTGAGTGGTCTCTACATCTATGATTTACCTTGTCTGCCTTTACAAATGGGGGTAGCCATTTCCATCTTTATACTAGTCTGTACCAATGGCTTCAGGAAACCCTATTTTATACAGTTGATATATTTCACCAATGCCATAAGGAAACAAATTAATACACAATGCACAACAATAGAGACAGATGATAATTACTCTGCTGAGTAAAATATGTGTACAGAGAACCACAACACATGTACAGTGTGCAGGATATAGTTAGTGAGAATGCATGCTCTTTTGAGGATGTTTAATATTATTACTGTATAGTCTAGAAATTTCTAATTAACATATAGGATATGTGCATGAATACGGAGATATTCTTTCACTTTATTCTGCTTTTAAAATGTATGGAGAAATTAATTATGAATTACCATCCAACAACTATATTTGTTAACAAGCAACATATGCATACCTATATATTGCATGTGTTATAACAATTATTATTTATTGTCTTGTCTTAGATCAAAGACAAATTTAGAATTCAAGGCTTTATTCAAATATGAAAGAAAATGCATCATCTTTCACACTGGTCAGCCAATACTGCATAACACTTTTTTAGCTTCAGGTCTGAAAAAAATTATCTTAAATTTTTTTTTCAATTTTTCTGAACATTGCTGTTTCCTGATCATGTGACTACAACTTGTGATATTAACATTTAACTTTGTGCTGTTTGACTGTAGTATGTGAAACATTCATTTGGCTTGATAAAGGGATTGGATACTCCCGAAATGTTGCCATATAAGTGACTTGAGGATACAGAATAAGGGGGTTAATCTCTAAAGTGAGAATTCGACTGTCGAATTCGCAAACAGTGGATTCCTATATTGACAATTCTCCCATTATAAAGTTGCAACCACGACAACATTTCCTTTGTAAAGTTGCAACTGTGACTATTTTCTCAATATAAAGTTGCGACTGTGACAGTAGCAGTCTTTTGCGACTGTCTTTAGCTGGCGATTTCGCACCTTTACACAACAATTCGGACTTTAGAGAATAACCCCCTAAATCTTCACTTTATGCAGTGAGGTGCTGGGCTCATATCACCAACTTCTGCAGAAATAATGATGGATAAGGATATCCTAAGATAAATTAGAAAGGTTACTATATCTAAACATTATGTGGAAATGCCAAATTAAGTTCACTATAGTTTAATTTAAGTCAGTGCATTCATGTGAAGTTTCAAAGGGTTTAATATATGTCTCTATTTAATCATATGCATAGTTGAGACACAAATTACCAAACTGTTATTTGAAGTTTATTCACTCCCTTATAATTTTAATACTAAATACTAATAATTAAATAATTGCTTGGATCCAGCTTGATATATCTGAGAACTTAGACTATGGTGATCTGCTAGACCATTGTATAAAAGGAAACTATATATTAAAATTAACTTGAGCTTAATAAAGGTGCTTAAGAAAAAACAGAAAGTGGATTGAATATGACTGAGTCTAAATTTGTACTACGATTAGTATTATTAAAATGATTTCTTCTTTCTATGAAGAGTGTTCTCTCAAATAGTAGTTTACTTGCAACAAAATTCATTTGTGCATCTTTAGCGCAAATGAGTGCCCTGTGCAGTGTGCTATGTGCATGGCTATACTTTTGTGTCATGACTTGTATTTGAGTATATTCTTTAAATTGTATGTATGCAGTCCCTATCCTTTGCCTGATCATTAAGGTATCATAATAGCCAATGAGGAGATGATTGGAATATATTTATTTATTCTAAATTATACAATAAAAGAAGACCAAATGGAAAATTTCTTATCACAAACTTTTATCTGTACTTTGTCATTTTAAGAATACCTTTGCAAATCAGATCCCAATAAACTAATGCAAGATACGATTATAAATTGTGTGTGAGTGTGTGTATGTGCACTCGTGTATATTTTAAAAAGTACCATAACCTTTAACAAATTCCTGCATCAATTTCTTCATATCGCTTTGTTGCCCAATAATAAACTTTATTTACTTAGATTGTAAGCTCTGTGAGACAGGGACCTCCATCCTCTTGTGACAATCACAACCTGGCACTTACAGTGATTTCATCCTTGGAAGTTACTCACTTGTATTGTGTAATGCACTTTTCCCATGTCTGTCTTATATTTGTATTACTGAATTGTACAGCGCTGCATAAATTTGTGGCGCTTTATAAATAAAATGATACATACATACATACATTTAAGATCTGCGTGATGGCTGTCATGCACAGAGTTATTTTCTCTCTCTTTTGGGGTATACTTTGTGCATAGTTTAGAAGTGGTGTTTTTTCTTCAAAGTTAAATGTGAGTTAATTTTTAACCACTGATTAGTAAAATATTTAATTAATTATAAAGCTTCAGTGATAAAAGGTACTTATTTTGTGTACGTGTAAAAGTAAACCCTATACTTTATTCTATAGTAAGATATTTTGTTTATAAGTATTTGTTTACAGGTGCATTATTATGCGTATGATTCATATGACTGCACATCACATCATTTACACAGTTATTGTCACACCACCTGGGGTCAGAATCACCACATTAGTTTCACTATTATTTTTCTCGGGTTTATTATTTGCAAGTCCGAGAAACTGAAACTCACACCTGCTCTCATGGTCTCATGGCTTATTGTGTTTTTCTTACAAGTTTGATTTATCAACTACAGTATCATAAGAAGTGTGAAAGACTGATGTAATTTTAGAGAACAGTAACTACCATACTGCATTCCATTCAACTCTCCACTAGTCCCTAATGTTTGAGCTCTGATAGCGCTATAAATAAATAAACTTAATTCACTCGAGACATTATTAAAACACAGGTGTTTATCTCATTGTTTAGAATTTATGTGGCATACATTAAAAAAAGCCTTGAATAAGGATTATATGCACATGAATAGTACTCACTTATCAACGTGGATTTATTTGTGTTTAATAAGTAGGTTGTGGAAACTGAGGATTATAAGACAGCTCCAAATGAATGTACGATCACAAGTCAACTACCATTGCAATAAAGATAATCATGCAATACCCTTGGAAATGGAAGTCTTTCAGTGAGATCCTATCATTTACATGTTATCAAAATGTTTGCAATGTTTTTATATAAAGGGAGTTACACACACAACGCGAGGTATTTACCAAGATAATTAGATCCTTTTCATCTGTTTTTTCATCGTTTTTTTTTTTTTCGCCGCATTTTCCTTTCCCCCTAATTTCTGAAAAGTTGAAAATAATTTATTGATAAATCGTTGCGATAATACTGCTAAAATTGACATTACTTTCAATGGAGCCCTTTGATTTCGCTATCACCGATATTTCCGCCAGGGACTTAGAAATATTTTAGTGCCCCATCTCTATAGGGAATAATGGGGCTTTGTCACCCTCATCCAGGCGAATACTTGTAAAAGTAAAAATAAGTTGGAAAGGGCTTAGTAAATTTCGCTATCGACAATAATGATCAAGCAAGGAAAACCTATGTGATTTTAGTAAATATCCCCCAATAATCAATGTAAACTTGAATTGTATACATAATACATATTAATTTGGGAGAAATTGTGCTACTTTTAGACCCACAGATAAAACTTCTAAAAATCATCAAAACTTATTATTTTTAGCAATGTGAATTTATTGTAAATATTCTTGCAGATTTTCTTCTATATGTATTACTATTGCTTCAAACCCATTTACCAACAGGGACTCTCAGGGGGGTATTGACTAAAGTCCAAATAGTTGCGTAACGGTCTTAATGTGCATCCATTCGCCACTTCCCCAGTATTCGCGTATTGAGAAAACTCTGCAATGTGGTGAATACACGACCAATTTTGATGAAGCTCTTTGTAAGCATCACTTTGTGTGCACATGTGCAAGTAATTCGCCTATAGACCAAGCAATGTAGTCTGTCCAAGTGGCAGTTAAGGACAGGCGCACTGCTCCGAATTCACCTGCTTGACTTCGCCAGACCAGAGTGGTGAATTAAGGGGTTGATGGCAGAGCTCCGGTGTTGCATAATGCGACTGTTCATTCAAAAGTGACAAAGACTGTGACCAAGGGACAACATGACCTAGGGACAAGGTGACACAGAAATAGAATATTGACTTATTTACAGTTAGTGGGATATGGTGATCACTGTGCTTCACTGGTTGAATGTGCATTAGTTCACATCCTGCTACTAATCGACTGACTATGCTGCACTATGCATCCACCAGCGTCCATCGCCTGTCATTTGTTCGCCAAGCCTATTCGCCACTTAGGAGAAGCAAATTCGCAACTTCCCCAGCCTAGCGTCAAAAATTGCTGCAAAGTGAATTCGACAGCTGCATTTGCACTTTAGCCAATAACCACCTCCAGCTCACATAAGCCTAAAGCAAGCACTGTCTGAATATGATCAGTATCACCCAAGTGAAACCAAAATGATGATTTATGTGTACGAGTATGTAAAAGAATTGTTGCAACTGTCTCTGTAGAGAGATTAAGAGCATTTTAAGAAGAGATCATTTTTGGCAGTTTCATTTTGTTCCCCAAACAGATCTTATTTTAGAGAAAGAAAAATCAAGGTGCATGTTCAGGTTTTATTTAAAGAGCAGTTATATGTGTCATTGTACAAATGAAGAGAGTTTGCATTAACAGCATTCATGACCCCTGACTATAGGGACACAGTTATCAAATTCCTAAACACTAGTCATTGTGTTTTCTAATTTAATACACTCTCCCTATTTTATTAACTTTCCATAGCCACTTATGCTTTTGCCCCAATTTTTCCATTTCACACATCCCTATAGTTTTATTTTACAGTAGAAATATTTCCCAACATCCAAATAATTTTCTTTCAGTTTGAAAAGAACTATTTGCCACTCCAGTGCTTATGTTACTTAATATTTAATATGGGAAAATGACCAAATTATACCAAGAACACAAATTGTGAGGGTCAGAATCAGACTTTTATAAATATAGTATTTATAGACATTACAATATTTACAACCAGGCAGAAGATAGCAGCCTTATACTACTATGCAGGAGAATATTATACCAGCAGATGAATGTCTACTGATTATACATTTCTGTGGATTTATTTGCTTGGTGAATGGGATTTTGACTGATTCACTCTATATTATTGTATTTCATGTTTCTGTCTGTTCTATGGCTTGAATTATTCAATTTTATTTATTGTGCAGATTGTTGTTACTGTTTTATAATGTGAATGACCCAGGGTTCTTTCTGAGATG
Organism: Pipa carvalhoi; assembly: GCA_021901965.1. Taxonomy (NCBI): domain Eukaryota; kingdom Metazoa; phylum Chordata; class Amphibia; order Anura; family Pipidae; genus Pipa; species Pipa carvalhoi. The sequence goes on from JAKJJM010185130.1 coordinate 7,337, forward strand.
AGGTAAGCATCAGGAAAGAAAGAACGAACAACTATAGGGGGCTTTACCTTTCCAGACCATAAAAACTATATTTCAAGCTAGTTGCATAGTCATTGGAAACCCGTAATCCGGTTGCGCACACTAAAAATATATTCACCAATACATTTGCAAAGATGTGGTCTCTGGATGTCTGGTCACATCACCATGTAACACAAGGAAAGCATAGCATTGCACGCTCTTATTCCAGTTGGATACTTAACCCACTTAAGGTGTTACAAAAAGATCAACATTTCTGGGGGTATACACTTTCCTGTCTGTTTTGCAAAAATCTGCTACTGTGCTTGCTCTTTTTGGGGAAACAGACAGGAATTGGAAGAAGAGAGGACCATGCGGCTGTTAGGAGAAGATGATTTCGGCAGTGCAGAAAAGAGCAGGGGGCAACACTGGAGCCCAAGATTGGTATCTGTAAGTAGTAACCCCCTTCCTAATCACCCCTAGACAAAACAAGCTTATAGTTCTCCTTTAAAGGTACTTAGACAGTTAGAAACATATTTCAGCATCACAAAGATGTATAGTTTATGGGTGGAACTGCATGGAAAAGGAGTGCCTACAGATCACTTATCCAAGCTGTACTATCCTGCTAAATGAGGAAGGGGGCTTCAAGAATGATGGTAAAGAAGAACCATTTGCTATGATTGCTGTTGGAGAAAGCGCAGAAACAGTTTTTGACCTGATACTGTTTCTGCACTTGCTCATATTGGTGATGTTGAAGAGGAGACTTGAACCAAAAGGGGATCACACTGCTGGAATTTAAGAAAAGATCAACTTTAACACAGAGCAAAAGGCAGCACTGGAGAAAAGACATGGGGGGTTATTGGCTAAAGTGAGAATTTGACTGTCGAATTCTCAAACAGAGGATTCCCATAGCAAATCTGTGACAATTTTCCTATAGTAAAGTTGAAACTGTGACAGTAGCTGTCTATTGCGACTGTCTTTAGCTGGCAAATTCACACCTTTACACAACAATTTGGACTTTGGCCAATAACCCCCAAGTTCTAGTAAGTATATTAAGGCCACCCAAGAAGAATCACTCCTAGGCTAATAAGTGATTTAATTTTTCTTTAATTCTGGTTTTATTTTGTAAACCCTTCTAGTAATTATTTGGTTAAATTTGACTACAGAACAACTAGAACCAACTATTAGTCTATTAGTGCACACAAGGCAGCCATATTTATAACAAACCACAATCTTCTATGATTTATACAATTATATCATATGGTACATGACAACATTCAGCACGTTGAAAAGGTAACTATTCTACATTAATAAGTTTGTGTAGTAGTGTTTGATTGTTCCCACAGCCCCTCAAACTTCTCCTTAGCTTCTGTATGGTTTGGTCTACACTAGTAACTTAGGGGGTTATTCTCTAAAGTCCAAATTGTTGTGTAAAGGTGTGAATTCACCAGCTAAAGACAGTCGCAGTAGACTGCGCAATTTTGTAGCAGTCGCGACTTTGCAAAGGAAATGTTGTCTAAGCTGGAATACAAGGTCCTTTTTCAGAGAGGAAAATGATTAAGTGTCATACCCCAGTTTTTATGCTTTAAATCATTCTTGTATGAGGGTTAGCTCTGAAGCTGTAGGTAGTTACAAGTCCTAAAACACATGATTGTACCTGTAATTACTATGCAGAGGCAGGGGAACAGTTCAAGTCATATGCTGAACTCCACTGGAAAAACAGTGATAAAACAGCCCCAGTCTATTTCTACCTAGAAAATAAGTTCAATGTATTAGAGTTTAGCATCCTCTAGTGTTCACTAGAAAGAAATGCATATAAAATACTTAATATTTGGAAGTCTGGAAATATAACTGTAAAGGGGAAGTACATGTTCTTTATCCACAATTCGCTATTTTATTTAGTTATTTAATTAATTTCCTGTTTACATATGTATGAATAAAAAAAAAAATAACAATTATCCCACAGCAAATAATGACTTTCAAACACTGGGAGAAATTTGTAAAGGTCATTTGGACCTTATTTGAATCATTGATTTTCAACTCTATTTTTTATTCTCTGAGCATTTCTATTCTGCAGATGTAAGGAGGAGCAATAAAAATTCATCATTATTGCTAAAAATAACATAAAAATAGTGATCTGACAACATGGACACACTTTGCACATTTACAAAAGTTTAAAATAACCAATAAATTTTGTTCCATTTCACAATTGTGTCCCGCTTGTTGTTGATTCTTCACCAAAAAATTAAAATTTGAGATCTTTATGTTTGAAGCCTGAAATGGGGCAAAAGGTTGAAAAGTTCAAGGGGGCCGAATACTTTCGCAAGGCACTGTATCATATAAAACATTTAACTGTTTCTGACTCTACATTTTTGGCACATCTTTCATGTTAAAAACAGCAACAGTGACAAAAACAGAAGAGCAAAAGATAAAAAAAATAATAACACAAATAGCAATAGCAGTAACGTGTGTCACAGCTTAATCAGCATTAACAATACATTACAGTTATTTGCAGACTGCAGGAGGATGAAAGACATCACATTGAGCAAGAATAGTCTGTTTTATTAGAGAGAGGTTCTGCCCAGCTTCAGAGCTAACCCTCATACAAGAATGGTTTAACCCTTTCAACCCCCAAGACGTCACAGGCACGTGGTTGCATCTCCATCCGATGCATACCACTCACGTGCCTGTCACGTCTGGGGGTTTGCAGGGGCTTGG
>JAKJJM010185221.1:0-10263 GCA_021901965.1 Pipa carvalhoi
TGGGTCGGGACCCCATTGGGGGTCGAATGACGATTTGCCAAGGGTCGCCTAAGACCATCGGAAATATAGGGTTTGAATGGGGTCGCCCAATAACAATTAATGAACGGGGGTCACCAAATCACTGGGAATTGTACTAAAGGGTCACAGCAATAAAAAGGTTGAGAACCACTGGTCTAGTGGCTGGTGACTTGTTGCACTCCTGACATCTGGTTTACTGCCTATGCTGCTGTCTCACACCTCCTGTGCTGTCACTTCTCTGCCCAAAATTACAAACTTTGAAGAATCTTCGAAAGTGAACTGCCGGGTTTAAAAGGCCAAGACTTTTGCAAACATTTCTATTCATCTGCTTTTTTTACTTACTGTGCCTGTTCCCATTTGCTCTTCCCAGAGTATCATAAGAGTGCGCTGCACAAGGACTGGTGTTCAATACATTCAGCCAATCATATTGTAGCGCACTAATGGGTATGAGCACATGGGAAAAACAAGCAGAGAGGCAGCAGATTATGTAGGATTATTTATTAGGGTGTTGAAAAGGCTTGGTAAACGGCAGGTGACTGTATAAAAAGTAAAGTAAGAATAGCTCTCTGCCGCAATGTATCAGTAGATGCAGTGGGTTTAACTCCTTGGCGTAAATGAGGGAGAGCCCTGTCATTATCAAAGCAAAAATGAAAATCTAGATTTAATAGCGTACCTTCAAAAACACTAACTATGTATGTCATATAAGCTGAAAATAACAGTGGACTGTGCATTACCTCATAGGATAAAATTATGCTTTGCTTAAAATAAATTGCTTCTAACATCATAACTAGTCATTTATAAGGGAATAAAATCCTAACCAACCAAAATTTTTATTAAAACATAAACCTGAAACAGGTTGATGACTTCTCTTTAACAACCACTTCTAACCGCCTCTGCAGCCCTCCAACTGCCACTGTACCCCTTCAGCGGGGTCATGGGATTTGTAGCCACTCGTGTTGTGAAACATTTTTCCACGGCAGCAAAAAATATTCTGTGCTACGATAACAAAAGAAAGAATTAACCAATGTTTCTGTCTACAACGGATTCTATCTTGTGAGTAAATACCCTACACTGCATCATAGGAAATGTAGGTATTAAACCCATGCAATTCCTGAAACACAGTAATACAGCAGCACATCATAGTGCAACAAAAGGGTAAACGAGCACTGGTTAGTTTTCGGGTGAGCCACTTATACCCTCCTGTGAGTGACGTGGAATTGTAGAAATTTTAGTCTTACAAGCTAAAGTATCATTCCACATCTTACAACAAAAGAATTCTGTGTGATACCCTGGCAAAACTAATAGCCAGAAACTAGAAAATAATACAATGCGTTTTAGCAACAATGCTCCATTCTGTAATATATGAAGATAATTAAAGTCACCTTGGATTTTCATGCCTTGTATAACTCAGCCTGCGGCCTTGATCTTTCACATGATGGTGGAACTCCACCTTAAACTATTATCCTTAGAAATTACAGTAAGTGCTACATTATCCTCTATAGAAATATATGTTGTTATTGCAGGAAGGATTAAAGCAGCCTTCAGCCACATTAGTAAAAAGCAAAAATGTAGATAAACAGGTTCTGTGAAGAATAATTGCTGATGTTTCACAGAATTTCTATTTAATTAATAGTGCAGGTAACTACTTCTATAAAGAGAGAATAGTTTTCATTCTTTTGGAGACGAGTTTGCCATATTTCTTCATTCTTTTCATTAAGAGTAACGGTATAGTCTTTATTGCTGCAATAGTATTTACAGCTGGCCATGACACTGGGAGATTGTAATGCCAGTAATTCTTCAGGACAACCGTAAGCCTGTTTCAAACACTCATTAATAAGATTACTGGATTTGCCTCTACTGAATCCATTACAGAACTGTTACATGTACTTGCCATCATTTACATTGCAGGAGAAGCATGTAACAGCACCCCTAAGCCTCCCACATCACACAACAACTCATTATTTCCAGGGATTGTTGAGTAAAAATATACAGGGAGAAGAAGTGTCTGACAAGATTCCAGCATAGACCTAAATCTCCCCAGCTCAGCAAGCAATTACATTTACAGTCACACATGTAGGCCCTATTTAATTGAATTGGCTCATTTGATTGTGTACAGTTTGGCCAAACATATGGACATTTAAAATCCAAGCAATCACAATTTTCAGCCAATGGGCCAAATAGCCAATTTACTGGCACCAGTAGTGGCAGCAGCTGTTTTTTCTGTCTGGCCTGTTAATGAACGCCCATAAAAATATAGATCCTTGGACAGCCTGATTTTAAGCAAACAGACTTACAGCTGTTTGAAATTCAAGCGGAGCCAAGGGCTGGATATGCTACAATCCAAACAACTCCCATTCTAATACAGGAAGTAGATCTATGTGAATGCCAGCTCATCGATTAGCAACATTCAACCATAAGGGGAGGCACAAAGCTTTTCAGAATGCAGGTCTGAACAGGGAAGTATAATTTTTTTAAAGAACATTATAAAGAGAATTGAGTATTAGTAATATGCAAAGCATTGCTGGATATACTAAGTAGACATTCTAGTGTTAAGTTCACATTTTGCAGAAGTTGCAAACAAAAATATTATGGTAAACTTGAATGGAATAGCACACAGTAAGTGTACAGTAGCCTGATATCTCTGGGTGAATCTCTGCAAGTTCTCTATTAAATTCACTGTAACCTGCTTGGAGCCATATAGAGGCATTATCAGGGGTTTCTCTATAGCTCTAAATAAGTTTTGGTGAATCCAGTTCAAGTTTGTGCTTTGAATCACTGTTCCTGCTCACTACTTTTTAATCACTGCTATGTGTGCTGCATCGTGACTGTGATACCATAGGTAGTTTCACTTTACCTACTCACCTGGTTGTTACCATATCTGGGAACATTGAGATATGCAACAGCAAGAACCACAGGTGTGTATTTTAACCAATATTTTGCACATGCAGAATATCCATTCCATTAGTATTTCAGCTGGTTGTTTCCAGCCTGTCCCAAAGTCATGCTCAACCACTCAAGAAGCTTCAAAACACAGAAGCTAAACAAATATCAACATTTACTTATTCTCACCTCAACGCAATTTTACAGAAACCTAGTAAACGGTCAACTGTGTGAAAACCTGGTGATTCCCAACTAGCTTTTGCCAAGTACGGTAAATAACATTAAGTTGCTTTTAACACTAAGGGCCAGATTTTCCAAGTGGCGAATGCCTCCGTATTTGCCTTTGCGAAGGCATTTCCGCGAAGTGCATGAGGTACACCACTGAAATAGTCGCGGACGCGCTTCATGCACTTCAAAGAACAAGCGAAAGAGTTTCTGCGAGTGGGAGACAAAACTCTGTTCGCCTGTTCTTGAAGTGCATGAAGCGCATCCATGACTATTTCAGTAGCGCGCCTCATGCACTTCACGGAAATGCTTTCGCAGAGGCAAATACGGAGGCATTCGCCGCTTGAAAAATCTGGCCCTAAGTGCCTTCCCTATCTGACCACTGATCATTTTTGCCATTTTCCACAATGGTTTAAAAGAACTTGTAAATTTACCCATCTGGATGGCATGCAACAATTTTTTTTTTTTTTACTGTGCTACATGTGTTTTCGATCCAATGAACATATGTGCATTTAAACCATCAGGGAGACTATAGTTCACATTTTTTCACCCTAAAAAATAGATTGGACCAAAACCATACATAACATGGGGTATGATAGAAGCCTTTGGAAAGATAGAGGTCAGGAAATGGAAGGAATATTTTTCTTATATGACTAGTTTTGATGGTTGCTCTTTAATATCATAATGGTATGTTTTAGGCATTACTGTAACTTTAACATTCTAAAAAATATTTTTTTCCCACTTTCAGCTAAGTGTGTACATCTGCCACTTTGAAAATATCGTCAGACTATTGGGTCATAGTTTATTATTTGCAAGGCAGTCCTAAGTAGCTATTAAAGCCTTGTGTTTTCAGCAATTTGCCTGAAGAAAGACCTGTGTAACCTATCATCTATAGTGGAGCCCATGGCGGAAGGGATCGCAGAATAATGATTTTAATGTGTTCTGAAGTTACAAAGGGCAAACAGTCCATAGAATACAAAGAACTAAAAATAACTAATGGAAAAGGAATAACTCTATCAGGAAAGCAATAGTGGTTTTTGAGAGGGTCATTTACCAAAGGGACTAAAGACCTATTGCACTGCAATGACATCACTTAGGTGCAGTCTCCTGTTTACTAGCTGCTCTGCTGCCAACATTAGCACTATTAAAGAGAAATCCAAAGACTATAGTTACCATGAGGCATATTTACCTAAGGTCAACATAGTGAAAAACACATTTAGTCCATACTTTACTGCTTTTTCACCATTTTGTATATTTATCATAGTTTATTGCTGCAAGTTTTCAACTTTACTAAAAAATATTTGGTCACTTTTTCTGGTTGCAGTTGGTTCCAGTGGTGACTTTTGCTGTGGAACTGACCTTTTCATACTGGCCACAACTTTCTGTTTTACACTTGCTAGTATTTATCACCTAAATAAATTCCGTTTCAGTGTAAACTAGTCACTGCTCCTGACCGGGTATGAAGCATTGTATACAATGGGACAGGGGTGAAGTCAGTTTTAGCAAGGACTGTCTTGGCAAGCTCTCATCGTTTCAGAATATCTAAAAATGGAAAGTACGGTATGTTGAAGGGGGAGCACCTGGTTTGGAGTAATCTGCTAGTGCACATGCACTTATTCTGCTTATGTACAGGCTCTATTAACAAAGTGCATGTTAGAGGCAAACAAACAGCACTCTAATTATGTACTGTGATCAATTTTTGAAATACCATTAACAAAGGCATGAAAACAAGTACAGATGTGTGAGGTACGGGATATACAATGGGGTACATAGCCTGAGAATCATAATAAAAATGATATATACACAAGTATTAAAGGACTAGTAACATTAAAAGTTGAAAAAAAAATTCCCTTTGGATTTGAATTGGCAGTTATTCCTATATCGTACTTGTACGAATGTTATCTTTAAAGTTGAATCAGCGAGAATGGCACAAACAAAACCAAATAAAAAGATTCCACTTAAAGTACTTCATAGGAATAACTGTCATGCCAATCTAAACAAAATTTGTATTTCTGGGTATATTGGCCCCTTAAAACCTTTACTTGAGTGAAGAAAAACACACACAAAAAAATAACCCCAGCCAGAAAGTCATAGGATGAAAACCTGAACAACTGTGGTGCATTCTGAGAAAAGACCTTTCAGGTTGTTGTATTGTAGGTCTTCATCTATGAGACAAAGAAGGAGAGTTTTGAAATTTTGAGGAAATGGTGCACTAGGTTTATAATTGGTTACTTCTTAGTGTAAAATTCTAAAAATGTGCAAACATCTAGGGGGTCATTCTGGAAACTCTGAATTTTCCATCCCGAATTCACTGATAGCGAACTCCCATTATAAAATCGCGACCGCGACTAAAAAATTGTCGCAATGGCGATTTTATAATGGGTGAATTGTCGCGGTCGCGACTTTATAATGGGAGTTCGCTATCAGTGACTTTGGGACGGAAAATTCTGAGTTTCCAGAATGACCCCCAGAATGTTAATAAACAAACAAGAACGTTTTGTGTGGTATGCCAGGTGTGCCACTTCAACTATATATCTTTTCAGTTTTCATATGCTACAAAGGGGAGAACTTTAGTCATTTAAAATTTGACGTGCTAAAAACAATACATTGAAAAGAAGCGCTTGTGCTGTTTCCTCTGTTGTTGTTTTTTTACTGCTGAATACTTCAGCGGTTTTCCGGTGGATTTTCTAGAAAAAGAGACCATAAAAAACATATTTTTGCATGTGTTTGGGCCAGATCTGAGCAACGCATGACAAAAACACAGGCCACAACATTACGCATGTTGATCACGGGTATAATACACACCTGTGATCCTTATGACAAGAGTTGCAGACATTCCTCTAATATCAAAACAGTAGAGTCACCTAAACCTTAAGAGGCATACACAAAAGTACAAGCTTGCAAAAAGAGAAAAAGCTCACCAAGCAATACATCTTCAAAAAGCAGTAGCAGATCTGAATTATTTTATATGCATCTCACAGAACCCAAGATCATGATTCAAGTTAATTTTCTCCTTGATGGGTACAGAGGGATATAGGGATTTGCAGTTCATCAATAGATGAAAGGTGAATGTAAATTCAGCTTAGTTTACTGTATAAGCTTCCCATTGCAAGCATTGTAGTTTATTAAGTTGGCCACACATGTCCAATTTGTTCAGTAAGGATCATTCAAGAGGATTATTTTTAAACTTATTTTATGGAGATGTCCTGGTGTGTTGCTTATCACAAATACAAAGTAATCAAGCATGGTTGATTGCACAGATTAATAAACTGATAAGACAGGATGCACAGTTTTCATTGCTTGCCATTAAATAGACAAATAAAGTGAAGTGTGTAGAATGAATTCATGGTCATTTAAAATGACAGTTTAAAAGTGCATGTCTACAATAAAGAAATAAATTCAGAAAGTGTGAGCTAGTTAACAAGTAAACAATGGCTGTGAAGGATCACTTAAAATTATTGGAAGTAAAGGAATTGTTACATGCCCCCAACATGGTTCTACAGCTTAGCTAAATACTAGTGCATTTCAAACAAATATCTGCCTTTTTTCAATCCAATATACATTCTATCTACTGCAGCACAGTTATATCAAAGTATTGCATTTTAGTTTTACCTTGTCCCATTTTAGTTTACCTAGTTTTATTGTGTCTAGTTTTCCAGGCAGCCACACATGGGGACCCTAGCTGAAGCTAAAGAACATGCTATCAGTTTATCCAAAAGTGGGGGCAGTTCATTTGCGAACGCCAGTAGTGAGTAATTCATAAAATCTGCACTGGAGAAATTAAGTTAGGGAACTCTTCACTCATGATTGTTTCATAATCTTCTCCTAACAAAGCACAAAAATAGAAAAACTATGTCCAGTAACTATCTACAACGTTACTAGTCAATAATTATTAATGGCATGTGCACTCAAAGAATCTTCAAATAGCAAAACAGCGGCAGTAGTATTGGGGCCATCAACTCAACCTTTAAATATATAAGATGATGTGCACATGGTTAGGTGGAAATATTATTGTGATTGATATACTCCAGAGCATTGCTAAGTAATGATAAGTTCACATCATGCCACACATCTATAAGAAGTAAATTGACCAACAATAACGATAGATATATAGATAGATAGATAGATAGATAGATAGATAGATAGATAGATAGATAGATGAGAGAGAGAGACAGAAAGAAAGAGAGAGAGACTCACTCAGCACAACTGGATTGTTAAAGGTAGCAGGTAGTGGAGTGCAGAGAATGGTAATGTATTTATATTAGTAAAGTCTTTAAAATAGAACTCACTATGTTTATTTATTTATTTATTTTTGATGAACTGGTCCTTTAAAAAAGCTGTGATCAAACAGTGTTTACAACAAATCAAAATATTTAGTATTGACTTACCAAATATCCCTGGCCAAGCATGAAACAAACAAACACAATAATATAAATACAGAAACAACTTAATGATTTCCAATGAAAATAAAAATAATAGTTTTTTCACTGAATCTTAATAACGATGATGTGTATATGAGTGCAATATTATTCTCTCATTTCATAAAGTAGAACCATTAACATACATCTGTTAAAATTTCTCAAATAATAATACTGATTTTTCTTTCTTCTTCTTTCTTGCACAAGTTTCTGGTTAAGAATTGTCAGAATATTAACAGTTTGCCAGCCAATCAGAAAGAGACGAAAGTTCCCACATTGCAGTTTCTATGGAATTTTCCAACACAAGGCAAAAAAAAATCATAGATCATCAAAATGCTTTTGAAGACATTTACCTCTTTAGAAATATGCCCAAATAGCTCTGCAATTTAGAAATAAATAAACTTATTTCATGCAAAATGGGAAATTTTAAAGAAAGTGTTTTAAATAAAATGTGATAAGGACAACTTTACTATCAACAGAATATGTTAGTAAAAGCAAATAAACTACTTTGGTGTTTCTTGCTCATTGATGACTTTCTATTATCCCAATGTGCAATGTGATCTAAACAAACTAACTCAGTGGTTCTCAACCTGTGGGTCGGGACCCCGTCGGGGATCGAATGACAATTTGCCAGGGGTCGCGTAAGACCATCAGAAATACAGGGTTTGAATGGGGTCGCCCAATAATAATTAATGAATGGGGGTCACCAAGTCACAGAGAATTGTACTAAAGGGTCCTGGCAATATAAAGGTTGAGAACCACTGAACTAACTAGAATGTAATTGTTGACTACACAATTACTTTATTACATTTCTCCAAAATATTACAAGCCATTGAAGAAACGTTAATATAAAATATACATTTTGTTGCTTTAATGACCCCTAAAAACTGGGCTTCTTCTTTTTCATATTACATTTTTAAGTTGCCTTAAGTTCTTCTCATAACATTTTGATCCTGCATAACTATCTCAATTACAGGAATAAGGAACAAGGTTTTTGCAAGAAATTCAATTCTCAGCCAAAAACCTTTCATGCAGCAATCACTTAAACATTAACCTTTCATTCATTTAATGGCAAGAGAAAGTGAACACATGTACTTGGATGGAGTATAAATCACTAAAACCTAAATGTTTCTGCCAACTTTGTTAAAGCTAGTACTCATTTTTACAATCCATTGTAGCCATGGCCTGGTATAATTTTACATTAGTAATTTAATTGTAAATCATTGACAGATAAAAGCGTTTTGCTTTTAGACATTTATTTTGGGTGCAGATTTGGAAGTTGGTACAATTTAGTTACCAAATGAAGACTGATACTCTAGAGCATTGCTAGGTTCTCAATGACAATCAAAAAACAATCCAATAATAATAATTCACACCATGGACATGTACAAAGTCTACAGCAAAAAAGCTAGTGAAACAATAACAAAAAGAAGGTGGTTTATTTAACAAAGTGCCTAGGAGAGCCTAATGTAGCATTCAATGCCAAAAGAGACTGTTACAGTGTAAAGAAACGCATCAAAACTGTCAGAGCAGATCTCTCCAAACTATTACACATATTAACACAGCCTGACAGACAGACGTTTCCTTACTCATCCACCAATGGCCATAATAAATTAATTCTGACAATGTAGATCAGTAGGATGCCATGTTGCATGCATGTACAGGGCTGTTCCTGGGTCAGAGGGCGCTCAAGGCGGGTTGGAAATTTTTCGCCCCCTGGTGGCGCCTGCCCCGGCTCTCCGGGTGGGCGGCACCACCCTCGGCTCTTCGTCCGGCCAGCGTCCCGGACGGTTGTCCGCCCTGCCCGGGCTTGGGAACGGCCCTGTGTATGTACTTATGTATGTATATTTTAATTTATAAAGCACCACTATGTTATGCAGCACTGTACAGTTCAACAATACAGTCATAATACAGACAAGGGAAAGTGCTGAACACAGAACAAGTGCAGTAAAATACAAGCATAAAACCATAAAGATACATCACTCAGGGGGGTATAATTACTAAGTCCTATTTGACCATATCGATCGATTTCACCCCATATCGCTGTATATTTTTGCTTCCCTGTACTTTTCCATTCATCTGATTTGCAAAGTATCGATCATGTTTCCCTATCTAAACAAATCGTTAACAGGAGGAAACTTTGCAATACTTTTCTATGAGGGTTCCTTCCATTACAGATCAATATCGATGTGTCTTTTCAATGGAAAAATATTTTGGACTTAGACTAAATGACAGGACCAACTCCATAGGGAATAATTGAGGGTGGAGAATTCTTTTGGGTGATAAAATGGTTTTGAACAGTTTAGTAAATAAGAGAAACGGCACTATCATTAAATATAGACGGTTTCTCCTGCGTTTACTAGTCGAAAATCCTGCTAAACTATAGTAAATGTGCCCCTAAGTATCAGGCAGTGATTGTGTGCTACATTCCTTGTTAGTAAAGCCTATGGGCATAGGTTGACATCATGTTATTTAGATGCATTTATGTATTTATTAATATATGTGTGTGGGAGGCCATACTGTCCCACACACTGCACACAATAGATACCACCAATACACTACCACTAGTGCAGTGGTTCTTAACCTTGTTTGCGGTACCGAACCCACCGAACCCTTCAAAGACGTTCACTGAACCCTTCTTTAGTGGGTGAATGAATTTACATAATGAGTCGGGTGTGTCTTGACCTCCGTGGCGGAGGCTCCGCCGAACCCCTGAGACTGA
>JAKJJM010185444.1:0-11254 GCA_021901965.1 Pipa carvalhoi
TACAGGGGGATATTGAGAGGGAGGGAGCAGTTACAGGGAGATATTGAGAGGGAGGGAGCAGTTACAGGGGGATATTGAGAGGGAGGGAGCAGTTACAGGGGGATGTTGTGAGGGAGGGAGCAGTTACAGGGGGATATTGAGAGGGAGGGAACAGTTACAGGGGGATATTGAGCTCTGCTGAATTAAGAGGTGAGTCAGGAGTTTATTAATCACTACAATGCTTGACAATAGGTAAATGGGGCTTTCTTTATAGACAGGGTTTACTTACCCTTTAAATATCCACTAGGTACTTTACTTAGTCTACCCTTGATGGTGTTTAATTATAATGGTTTCTCTTATAACTGATCCAGCTTGGAGTTTTACAGAGTATCTCATAGTGAGGAACTGGGTTACCCTATCTATCATATATTCTAACTATGTTCTCACAGGTACAGACTCATTAATCCTGTCAAAATATCATTGATACATCAATTTCACCATTTCTGCCAATTCATAAAGCCGTTTTTTCAATTTTTTTTCAGCGGAAGTGTTTCCTGCCTTAGGCTGGTGATATGGAAGGGAACCGCATTGAAATCACTGCAACGTGTGCTGGGTTCAACAAATCCATATTTAGCAATATTGATCAGTAACTGCTTTTAGGTTCTATAAAAATCTGCAGAATTGAAAAGTCCGGCAAATTGAAAAATTATGTTGGAAAGCATCGATAATGGAGAAAGTTATTGAAAAGGTTTAAATGATCTTTTCAAATTTCCGCCAATGAACATTCTCTTAAAAGACTCCTTTGGTCAGGCCTTCACAATTACATCATCTGAAGGTCATATATCTCCAACCACTACCTTATACTCTACCCATGGCTTATCATTCCCTATTTCTGGATCTAGAGACAGAACAAGTTGCTACTTGAGACAATTCCCTCAGAAAAGAGCTTCCAAAGAGGGAACTCTCCTATGCTCTGAAGGATTTATTCAGATTTGTAAAATGCATCAAATATTATTTCTTATATAGTCTGTTCACACATTTTTTCCTTTAGATTAATGCACAACCCCCCTGAGGCAATCTTCAAGTTATAGACTGCATGCGCCTACCCTTCATTTCTAGAGAAACACATGAGTTTTAAGACAGCAAGCTCTCAATGGCTTCGCCTGCTGTGACCTCGTAGAACACACATCTGTCTTTCCTTTATTATCTGGCATATTTACAGAAAAGCTTGATATCCCAGTTAAGCTGTTCCACTTCTATACGAGAAACCGTACCGCCACTTAAAGAGTCGACGAAAAATATTCTGTAACTCTAACCCTCAAGGGGATTAATGGGTGTCCATTAACAAACATCACTAAAAAAAAAAAAAGCAATATTATTTTTATTCATAAAATGTAATCATTCATGATGCATTCTCAAATCACTTTACTTCTCAGGGAGAAAATTCCCTAATTTGATTCCACAAACAGTCAATAACCTTTTCTGTGGTTGAAAATAATCTTAAGGAATGACCTTTGTAATCAGCACTTTGCCTTGGGTAGAAAAAATTCTGTGGCGGTTTCTATGTCTCAGCCTTCAGTAGCTGAGAAATTAAAAATATAACGCACTCTTCAGAAACTATACTTGAGACATACTTTGCTGGAAAATAAACAAGCTTTTCAAGGGTTTGATAAATATCCACAGCGTGTCTCTACACAGAAGGGACAGACTGCCTAAGGTGAAACTATTAAATGCACATGTTCTTTTACTGTGTTCTTGTGAAATTATTAATTTACTGCTTTCTTTACTAACCATAAAATGCCATTGTTCAGGACCAGTCAGTTGGAAATGAGACTTGTTATTTTATTCAATTTTTCTTCGCTTTCCAAAATATCCCCCAAGAAAATAAAAGAAGCTCAGTATGAAACACAAGGAGTTAATATAAACATGGTCCTTTTGATCAGAATTAATTTTTCAGGATGGCTATTCAAACAAAGTAATTGTACCTCTGGCTGTGTTGTTAATGGCCTTCCCATCCAAATTGTCTTGAAATATTCCCCAGAACAGCATGTCCCAGATTTTTGTCTCAATAAAAAACAAAGACCTTGTTCATGATTACATATGGCCGAAATCCCTCAATTGTGCCTGCGCACAAAAGTAGGACTTTTCAGTGAATCCATTGAATAAAGAACACTTTAGTGGGTTTCTTTTTTATGTTGCAATTTTAGGAGATGTTTTATTTATTTCCTTTTAAGTCCACGTTGCGAGAGACAGAAGCTGAGAATTCGGGCAAGTTAACAGGATCTTGTTATGTGGTCAGGTTCCTTATTTACAGAGGTTGGGAGTCAGTGATGGAGAAAGCTGATGTTCATTTATTAAAGTGACTCAAAGAAAGCAACTAGGGTAGACAATAATTCATGCTACTGAAATTCCACGTCTTCTCCGCGTCGGGGAGAAAATGAGCATATATAAGAGAGTATGAAAGTGTGGGTGAGTGAAAGTATGTGTCGATGATAATATGGAAGGAAATGTATGGGTAAGAGGATGGAGGTATGAGAGGATGTGTATGGGAGTGTGAGAATGAGTGAGATAATTGAAAAGTACATGAGTGAATGTGCATGCAAGATGTGGGTTTGAATGTGTAAAAGACTGGAAGAGTGTACATGAGTGAACATGAATGGAAAGATGTGCATGCAAGAGGTTGAGTGAGTACATATGTGTGGGAGTGTGAGAGTGCATGCATGAGAGATGGCATGTGAAAATGGTGGTATTTCTGTGTTCATCAAAATAAGCCTTTCTAATAGGAGGACTTTAAAATCCAGCATTCATTCATGCCAGAACCTTATCGGCAATGTGAAAAACTTATCCCACCATCTAATATAGGGAGTCAGTGACACAGGCAGCATACACCCTAAACTAGTTTGGTTTATTCCTCATTCTCACAGTTGTTAGCTCTCAGGTGATAGTTTCCAGAGAAGCCTGCTAACTTTATAAATCCTTGCAACAGGAGAAGGGAGGAGGAGAGAAGAGAAGAATCCTTGCAACAGGAGAAGGGAGGAGGAGAGAAGAGAAGAATCCTTGCAACAGGAGAAGGGAGGAGGAGAGAAGAGAAGAATCCTTGCAACAGGAGAAGAGAAACCAAAAATCACTCTTGGCAGGCGGGGTGAACTCCCCGTGGAGTGTTGTGTGAAACCCTAAAAAAGGTGTTATCATGTAGGATAGAATCCAAAGGTGGCTAGGATGTTCCAGAGTAGAATTTAGGTAATTACAAGACATCAGAGATGATGCAGATGTAGACTCTCGGCCCACTCAGTTTAGGGCCATATGTAGGCAAACCCCCAGGAGATCTAACACCTGATTTATGCTGTTGGATGAAGCTTTGAGTTTCACTGTATCACTAAAGAAAACAAAGTCAAGCCGCTGTCTTTATAATTATATTTAATAAATGTTACATGCTTTGTGATTGCGCCAGGAATTTCTAAATCTTTGCAACTTCGAATCAGAGTGGAACCACTATAAACGGCAGGTGCCGATATTCCTTTATCAATAATATAATTTAATGTATATTAGATAAGTAAAAGACCTGTAGACCATCTTCAGTTTTTTGCCATTACTATCCTTTTTCTTTTTGCCTACATTACTGAATAAGAGTAAAAAAGAAAAACAAGAATCAATTCATGTTTTTAGTTTCCATGGAAATATGAGTTACATAAAAAAGAACGTGTAAATTTCAAAATAATAACATTTTTTTAGAGTCATCACAAAATCTCATAACACTCCCATTAGAAGAAGCTCCAGATGTCCCTATTAAAAATGTTTTTTTTAAAAACACATACACGTGTATCTCACATATGATAGCAAGGCATCGTTTTCACTTTTTTTTCAGAATTTTCTGCAGTAGCGATCGAAAGTGTTTTTTTGTTTTTTTTTATCTGAAGAGCAGAAAGGAGATGAAGAAATACATTTTTTTTGCAGAACTTGGAATACTCGGAGATTGATGTTTATTTGACAGCTCTGTCAGGTCATTAGGTGCAGTACAAATGTTTTGGGAAGAAAATTACTGAAGCGAGTGTGTGCTGTTGAAGCAGAGAATATCAGTATGAAATTCAGTAAATCCTCAGTAACATGGTGAGTGAGCTTTAAATCCACTTCTCGACTTTCTGAGCAGTCAAGGGGATATTTTCATTAAATATGGATGCAATTACTCAGGGCACACTACGTGGAACCTTTCGAGCCTTTACTTGTTATATAGTCTGTTCATAGAGGGGGAGAGAGAAGTCAGGAATCAAATTCAGTAAAAGGAACCTTGGTTATATCAGTTAAAAATCAAACAAGTTTCGTGTATGGGTTCAGTTTTGTGGAGATACGGACACTTCACATCCTTGTTGAATAGAATATGAGCATGTCAAAATGGTAGCTGAATTTTTTTTTAGTAAACTGGCCAACTGCATTGACTAGTAGCTGGAACAGTTTCCACGGAAAGCGCATTCATGTAGATGAGTCTGTTAAGAGATCTATCATATGGGGAGTCTTGCATTCATGGCCCAAATATTCTCATGTGATTTAGGTAAAGGTTCAGCTCTATAAACTATTGTTTCGAAACTGGAAATGTATCACAAAGAAGTGGGGCTTCATAAACTGAGAATGCATCACATTTGTAAACCAAAGTGTGACAGTCACAGAGCTATGGAGCTCTTCACGTGAGCACTTCTTCTTCTTATCCGTTCAATTGCAATCGATTCTCAGTCACTCATTGGATCAACATTCTCCATCCTTGTCGATCATATACAGCTTCTTTTATTTCAGCGAATGTCAGATTTGTATCCTGTTTGATGATGTCCAGCCAACGAGTTCTTCATCGGCCTTGTCCTCTACGTCCCCCTTACCATTCCGATCATGATGTCTTTCTCCAAGGAGCGGCTTCTCATCACATGGCCAAAATAGGCTTATCGCTGTTTTGTGATTCTGCTTCTAACGAAAGATTTGGTTTGATTCATTCTAGGACTTCGAGATTGTGAGCACCTGCACAGGTATTTCACCTATTCATCAAGTGTCAGAGGCTGTCACAGTAGTGAGTTCAGCGAGGTGTCCAGCTCCAAATTCTCCAGTTTTACTTTGCCTGGATCAAAGTGGCAAATTACAGTGTTGATGGCATGGTTGCTACTGTCCCACTGACTGCACTGTGCTATGGAAGAGACAGCATCCTTTGTTTCTTCGGTATGGAAACTCTCTGTTTAGTGAATGAGTGGAGAATTTGGAACTATCGGAGTGTAGCAACCCTGAGTGATACAAATTCACATCGAATTCTTGATTTGAGCAATAAGCCCCTGAGCCTATTAGTAAATGAGAACTGTTGGTCTATTTCAGATACACAATTATGTTCAGCTATTTATTATTAGATTGACTTTAGCTCTCATTCTCTCTAAACTGGAAGTTTAACATACATGGAAAAATAAGACATTCATCACTTTGTTAAAAATGTTTGATTACATCTTTTCAATTTGTTATGCTCTGATTAAGTCTTAAAAAAACCTTCCAATTTATGAGTTTCTTTCTTCTTTTACTTACTTTATCATTCATTATTGTGAAATCAAAAAAGCCATGAAGCTCTCAGAAAAGTCAAGCACCGAAATTGCTCCCTCTCTAGTACTACAATTAGAGACTCACCAGCCATGAAAAGTTGATGTTACTAAAATCACAGACCTTGATAACACTATTGAAAGTGATGATTTAAAATATTGTCGCACTGCATGAGTAATTACAATTGCTAAGTGAAATCACCAATGAGGCGCTGCAAGGTCAGCTCTGTAATTTAACCCCAATCTATGCTATTTTTTACATTCTCTTTTACACTATATAAGAAACATTAAAAAAATTCATGATAATATTAATTTCTGCAGATGTTGTGTAACTGTTGACAGCCTTCAGCTTCCACAGTCCTCTGGGACACAATTGAAGCATCGGTGTACCTTAATCTATCCTAAACCCTCAGGTTAGCTCTCGCCTCAGGACACGTGTTCCTATTTACAGATCACAAAATGTTAAACCCATATGTGATAAAACTTAAGAGGTAGCAGAAATTTTTGATAAAACATCAATTTATCAACAAAGTGCATCAATTTCCAATAGAATATCTGTGAATATTTGAAAGCATATACTTGTGGTCGTGAAGTGATTTTTTTCATATGGTACATTTCATCTCATTAAAACAGAAAACAGTTACCTTCAGCCTCAACTCTATCCCAGGTTTTTGTAAAGGGAGTCTTCTGACTTAAAGGAAAATCATCTTTTATCGCCTCTTACCAAGGTTCAAAGTTTATCTCTACATTTTTGTAGGAAAACTCCTAAATATAAAATAACAATTCTCTTTGGCTTAGTTATCACACACAGTTGAATGAGCTGCACACCCACAATACATGGATGCTCAAGCAAAGAAGAGTTGACACACAAGGAGCAGTACTGCAAAGCCCTGACCACTATATAAAATATAGCACAATCTTGTTTCTTGAGCACTTGTTCAGAGATTCTATTGAAGTGTTGTAACCTCATTTCCTTGAGTCTGACTTCAAAGAAGGTCAAGAATCATTGGTTAGGAAATATCACATTGACCCAAATCATTCCTATTTTCTTTGCTATCACATCTACTAAGCACAATATTTGAACAAATGCTTTAAAACAAACTGTGGTTAGGTTTTAGTATATTTTATTCTGATATTAATGCCTACATCTCTATCAGCCATATGTGATTTAGGAAGGTTGTAAACAGTTCTGTGAATGAGCAGAGGCTGGAGTTGGCTGCCTGAACCAAACTTTGTATAAGTTCTTGCTGGAAAATGTACATGAAAAAAAAATGCAATCATTGTTTTATTGTTGGGTTGCAACAATGCTCCTTGATGTTTAACATTCTTGTGAGAAGCGTGACTGATTTCCTCTATGTAAATACTAATTGACTTCATCCTATTTGCAAACAAGGTAACCAATACTTGCCAACTTGTTGTTGGGGTTGTTTGGGATGACTCTAAAGAGTAAATTTAGCCATAGTGTTATATTAGTTTTCCTTATAAAGGAAACCCAATCCAAAGATTTATTGTTTTGGAAACTCAAACGTTGTTCATAGTATTTTGTAAATGATAAAATACTTCTAACATATTAAACTATTTTCATTTTCTTTCATACCAGATTACTCTTTCAACAACTAGGTAAGACATTTTCCAAGGCCATTTTTCTTTTGAAATGTACCATCAGTTAGGAGACTGACCTGACAATGTTCTGCCAATTAGCATTATATCATCTAAATGTACGTTGCCATGTAAAATGCAAGGTAGCAAGTTTATTAATTACAGTTTATCAACACAGAGTCAATGATTGTTCCCACAGCAATCTCTTTTATTTTGCCCTTAAAGATAATCAGTTAATGACAGCCGGTAACAGATTTCTTATATCTGTTATTTAAGTTTCCTTTCTATGCTATGTTAACAGATTGCATTTAAAATCACTCTGGTTCTGGATGAATGCTGATGTTTCTTCTACTGCTAGAATTAACTGAACAAAGGAAATGCCAAGAATAATCTGCAATTTGCAATCCATACAATGGGTATAGCCACTGAGCTTCACTGCTGTGCACAAACTTCATAGGATTCCCTGAGGCTAAAGGAATATGTCTAATGTCCCTGGGATGTAAGTAGTATTTCTGTACTCCGAGTGGTTAGATAATCAAGGAAAAATAACATTTTAAATGAAGATATAGAGAAAAATATGTCTATGTTTATTTTCATCTTCCTAGCAACCTGTAAAAATGGAGTTTAATAACTTCATAATACCAGTACAATGAGGAATTGATGGCTTTTCTCAAATATGTCCAAAAATACGAAATAAGAAGAGATTTTTGGCCTCGTGTGTAGTAAATTTCATAAATCTCCCGTCGTTCAAATCTCACAATAAATGTAAATATCGTATAAACGCACACACATACTATAGGGTGATGATCAGTAAGCTGATTTAGATATGAACCCCAGTGATGTCCCTAGTGCACCCCATCAACATTTCATAAGGTACATTTGGAGAATGAATTTGTGATTTCGGCGAATCTAACGGTAACTGGAACTCATATTTATAAATGAATTTCCTAAAATCCAAATTCTCATGGACAAGGTGCAAAATTTCGACTTCAGCTCTCGTGCCTTATAGTGTGAGATTTGCACTTGTGCATCCCTGTCTTAGACACATGAGCAGTGTAAAATCCCTACTAATCTACCTTCACAAGCACTCACTGCTTTGCCTCCCACGTTCTGCTGTTGACCAGTTTCAAACTCCATGCTAATCTTCCACCCTTGGATACTAGATGCCTCTATTTTCTGCCTTGAAAGCTCTCCTCCAGCTCCTTTCGTTCTGATCTCTTCCTCCAAGGCCAGTCAGGCTTCTCTTCAATTAACACCAGGTCATTTTCTCTAATATCCTTATTTCATTTGTTCTCAGACCCTACAAACTGAAAGCTTTTGTGAGCAGGACCCTCTTTGTCTCTGTTTTTATCTTATAACCCTATATTGCAGTTTCTACGAATACAGAATAATCATTAGAATTAATAAGAATGAAACAATATAAAGGGCCCTGTGAAAAGATTATTTAGAACAAAATCACAATTTGAAAAATTCCTTGTATTTGTGGAAATATGCAAAATTATTTTTTTTTATTTTAGCTAGTTTGATTTTATAAAAAAATTAAAAAAATTAAAATAACAAATCTAGTGTAAAACCAGCAACTTTGATTTCAGATCACACATTCAATCCACCCTTAAGCCTTAAAAATATGATGCATGCCCCATTAAATGAAGCATGTTTTTAAAATTGGCTAAAAACAATGACATCTTTGCTATGAAATCAATCATTGGGTTTGGAGAGAGCCCTTATAACACAGGATAAAACCTCAGCTTGTCAGGAATGTTTATTAAAACTTAATTGAGGAACCTTCAATTTGCACATGCATTTTCATGCCAAGGAATGATTAAATGCCATTGTCTTGGGTTTGGTTTGCATGCGAGTCTGTTAAAAATTCCTACTAATTACATGCAAGCATTTTACAGGTAGTGATTTTAATTTGCAGCTTCACCCAAGATTTATTACATCAGTGCAAGAGAAGTCCCTTTAATTATAAAAAGTCATGAGATTGTTCATGGTTCATTGATTTCTAAGTGCATTGTGGCGGTAGATCTGTGGATCAGAGGCAATTGCTTATTAAAACACTTTCATTGTGGATAAAAGGTATCAGACTGGATCCACAACCCCTTTTTTTATTTTTATTCATAAATGTATTTAATCAATGCAAAGCATTTTTTGCACAGCGACTGGACCATGGGTACACCCACCACAGGTTTTCTCATGCCTGTTCTCACGGTGTTTATACTTGTCTAACTGCAGACTTGCACTTATGGATTAGGAATCTCACAATTTGTAAAAAAAAATAATATTGAGTAGTTAACCTTCCCAAACTGAGCATGAATAATGTAGCAAGTAGAAATAATACAATTTCCAGATTCTTTTATTGTTTTCGTATCAGAAACTCTCCAGATAAGTTCTAGTTGGGCACATCAGAGCATCTGTATAGCCCTTCCATGTCTAGCTTGTCTAGGATCTCCCTAACCAATCCTTTTGCAACTATGCGCTGCCATTTTTTGTACCTAATCATTTTCCTCATTGATGCCTTTGATGATACATTGTTATATTCCTGCTGTTCTCCTTTTCTGATGTTGTGCCTGTTACGTTGACTGCAATTACTGCCTGATAATTACAGATGGCAACTTCTTACCTGGAGAGTTTGGCAATATAGTCCTCTGTCCAGGTCAGGGAGGGTCTGTTGTGAAAAACTCAAGAGTTAAGGCGGAAATTGTTACAACAGATCCTAATCTGCTGCAACAAGCTCCACCTTACTTACAGACTAGTCCCCTCCTTCCACTTTACTTGATGGTAGAGGACAAAACCGTGACCATGGCTGTGAGAGCATTCCTGGACTGGAATGTGTATAAAGTAGAGTTTGCATTGATTTAAAAGTTGGTCCTTTTTGTATATTCATCAGAGAATATATTTCACTAGACATTTAAAACGTCTTCTTGACCATACTAGCATTTTTTGCTTGGAAACTGCTTTAAGACAATTCTCTGTGCCTTTTTTTTTTAAGCTAGCGTTCTAATATTACTCGCTTGGGGTAAAGTAGCAGTACCACCAGATAAAGAAAAAAACACCTCATATTGATTGGTTTAGCATTTATCTAAGGACTGGTAACAATATTATCTTTGAATTTAAATTCCAGAATTGCATCAATTCACTTTACCCGATTTCTGAATTTGTTTGTTAAAGATGCCCTTAAATCTGGAGTGTCTAAATAAAAAAAAAAAAAAACATAATATGCTATTTTAATTTGTATATTAAATTTAATGGTATTACTATATTTAAAAAAAAATAAAAAAAATGATTTGTTGACAAAAATATTTATAAATAGTTCTCTTTATTGAAAGCTAAAAGGAATTGTCAGTTATAGACCCCGTTATTGACTGAGAGTAGAGTGTGTCCAATCTACAGATACTTTGCCTATTGACTTATGTTGCTTTTTATTACACCGCACCTGATATAATTAGTGTATGTCAGGTGCAATTATTGGCGCAAATACATTAGCAGGGCTGCTTTTAATGTAATTTAACTGTAAAGTTCTACAAGGTAGAATCTCTGACTATATTAATGATTTAATGGCCAATAGAAACTGGATGAATGGCTGGGATGGAATTAATCTGAGTTACAATTATGCTGCATACAAATTTGCGGATGCTGTATAACCATTAGATCAAATTATAAACTCCGGTTAGATTTGCCTCTATAATAAACTATCCTAGCTTTATTCTCTCATCATATTTCAAGTTGGCTTAATTCTTTAAACTACTTGGATAGTAACAAGAGTGCTCTATTAAAGATGAAAGTGGCAACACAATATAAATACTTCAATTTGATTTTGTTTTGTTTTTTCTAACTTTTTCTAATTGATTTATTTATTTTTGCTCTCAAAGGTAGATCAGTCATTTATTTAAAAAAAAAATCCCTGAGTGAACTGGTGTTTTGCCAGATGCAATGAAAAAACAGTTATGAAATACGGATCATCGTTCTATTGACAAAAATGGGAAAACAGAAATCTGATTTTTGGAGCAACATAGATTTAGGGCGAAATTTATTAAAATCGAAAATGCCATTTTCGAAAATATTCGAAAATCGCATTTTCGATTTACTAATTTCGAGTTTCATTCGAAATTTCGACC
>JAKJJM010185491.1:0-10952 GCA_021901965.1 Pipa carvalhoi
TTTTTTTTTTTTTTACATATTTCTACAGAGAAATTTGTATTCCTTTAAGGTAGAGTCCTATAGCCGTGTTTTTCACCCACCTATTTGTTTTCCATATATGAAGAATATCTGGGTCTGTGATCTTCTTTATTTCTGCCTGGGAGTCCAGAAAATCAAAAAAGTATTTCACAGCTATTGGAGGTTTGTTAGTTTGTATGCTCCAAATGCTTTGAAAAAGTTTCTCAACAGCTGAATGGATTGCAACCTAGGAAAAACAAAACAAAAAAAAACATATCATTTGGATTGATAAAAACATCTCATATTTTTTAAGGTGGCTCTACTAGATGCTGTGCCCCCATTTAAAGCAGTAATCCTCTGATCACCCTTTTGGCTGTTTCTTTCTTTACATCTTGTGTGGGGATTAGAGCACCGCTGCAGGATAAATGGGGGCAATGGACTGCTCCTTTGAAATCTGGGATATTCTTGAGACTTGCAGGCTCTCTCTTTTTAGGACGAGCCCAGTCACTTGCCTATTGTCTTTAAGTAAATGTATTTGCTATACCTTTAACTGCCTTGAGAGTCATATTTTATTATAGCTACAGTGGTTAAAGGAGCACTATGGGCTCATTCAAGCTAGGGGTGATTAGGAAGGGGGAGGAACTCACTGAGCAGACTCTTAGGCTCCAGCGCTGCCCCTGGTCTCTTTGGTGATTCCATTGTCTTCTGATCTTGACAACTCCATAGGTCTTCTTCATTTCCAGTTACTGCTGTTTCACACAAAAAAAAATTTAGGAGCAAAAATCTGCTCCTAGATCTCAATATCCACCCATGCTCCCCATACTTCGGTTTGGCAGATCATGAAATCTGAAAAAGGCCCTGTCCCTTCACAAACAGAGTATCTGCAAATCTTAAGAATGTCTCAGAGTTCAAAGCAACAAAGCTGGCTTAAGGGCAAGGTAAGGAGAAGCGTGATCGTAAAGTATTGACGAGGATGAAAATTTATATGGGAATATGTGGTAAGAACATAGTATATATAAACTATGTTACTATGTTACTATGTAATATGTGGTAAGTTATTTATTATTGAATGTATGACTGTATATATGACTGTCAGTCCTGGACTCCCTTACTTTTCAATCCACAGCCCTAAAACCCTCTAACATCTTCCCAACCTTGCAGCAATACCCTTCTAGTCTGGAGTCAACCCTCCTATTACTTTCCACTCTCTCACAATGATAATGTGATTTACAATGATAATGATTTACAAGAACAGTAACACCAAAAACTGAAAATGCCTCAAATGCTTTTAAAGTTACTATACATTTAATCTGTGCTTCCAAAAAAAATCTAAATTAGCTATAGAATGTAAGATGTTTAGCTATTTAGCTTTAAAAAAAAGTGAGCTTTAGGGTACACTTCTTGTATATGTTTTAAGTAAAGCACAACAGAAAACATTGTGGGTGAGGTCTGTTTAACAACATGGCTGCTATTAGTAAAGATAAGAACAGACAGAAAGCAATTACATTCATGAATTTAACTTCAACATTTTTACAAGTGCTATATTTGAATAACTATAATGCAAATCCAAATTGTTATTACTGGTCCTTTAAGAACTTAGGTGGTAGAATGGCTGCATATTCAATTGGCATGACTTAAAATTAAGTATACAGAAACAGGTCACTAGACGTTTGATCTAATAATACATTGCTATATGACCATCAGACAGGCCCGACAGTACTCAATGCCTTTCATACTTTTTCCTAGATATAGTACAATGTACCCATACACAAAAAAAGTTCCCATTATGCCTATTACCAGATACAGTTCAGTCAAATTCATCCATGAAGCATAAGGAGCGACAGTACGCAAATGACCATCATGCATATATACAGTGAAGTGTACCCAGACATAACCAGATACATGAATTTAAGCTCTGAAAATGTACTGAGCCACAGAAGAGACCCACAAAGCCACTAGTTTCATAAAACTAGATAGCAATATGGTATGGAAGGCTTAGGGCCAGATTCCGTAAGCTCCGTACTTCTGGGGAAATGCCTGTGAATACTCTACCACTCTGTTCGCCTGCTCTTGAAGTGCATGAAACGCGACCGTGACTATTTGAGTGGCCGCACCTCATGCACTTCGGGGAAATGCCTTCGCAAAGGCATTTCCCCAGAAGTACGGAGCTTATGGAATCTGGCCCTTAGTCTCCAGGTCCTTCCCAATCCTTCAAAGTCTAGCTCTGATGTAGACATTTTCAGCATATCCTGATAAGAACTCATGTTGGGTTTTACAGTAGTGAAACCAAAATATTCAGTTACAATGCTGATCAATGACTTTAGCTCAAAAGACTAAACTGTTGTGTGAGTATTCTGAAAGTATGCATTACCCTTAATACAAAGCAAGAACATACATGATATTTCTTTGGTTTTAGATTTGTTATTTGCTAAAATAATAATTACCTTAGTGGAAAGTAATTTTGTCAGATAAAGTTCTTTTACTTTAAATTTATGTTTGCCTTTGGTTTCTCCACCTTTTAGTCCCTCAATATCTTCAGAAGTAGGTAAAACCTTAATACATAAAACAAGTAATTAGCTAGTTTAATTAATTAGTGATATAATAAAATATCAAATATTACCAGTGCTATCACATTTAGCAACAATAGCAAAATAACATGGCATGAAATATAAGGTAGTCCTAATCTGGCACTAACTATGTGCTTACAACGATAATATTCAGTATTACATGACATGACATTACATTACATGACATTACATTACAAATATTCATTTAGGCTGATATCATTCTTTATGAACAAGCCAGCAAAATAGTTCTCTGGTTCATTTCCAGAATGCTGCCTAAAAATCATCAAGTGCTATAGGAAGCATGTCAGTTGGATTGCTGTTTCCAGCAGTTCTTCTTACGTTGTTAAGGGCTGGATCACAGGGAGTGCTATATGGCAGTGTGCAGAAGGAAGAATCCATTAACCATTACTTTTTATAAGCCAGTATCAATGACAAAGTTACAATTACACAGAGCCAATAGTAAGTAGGTTTAGCTGGATGGGACTCTGGCAAAAGCTAGGCATGAAGTCCAGAAAGAAACCAGAACCATATAAAGTGTAATTAAAATGACTAACTAACAGGCTTCAATAGATACAGCAGTAAAATTGTTAAATTAGGTTGTCTGTAGAGTTTTTAAATTATATCAAAATGAATGACCCAATAATAAATTTCCTGGTATTTACATTTTCGATAACCTGCTAGCAGTGTCCAATGGGAAATGCCCAGGCAAAGTCATGAAAATGCACTATGTGTTCCACATTCAAAAAGAATTATATAGCGTAATGTAAGTGGGAGGGTCTTATTAAGTACATATGGTTGGTCTGATGGAAAAAGTGTCTCTAGTAATCTGTACCTAAAGCAGTGGTTCTCAACCTTTTTATTACCCCGACCCTTTAGTAAAATTCCCCATGATTTAGCAACCGCATTCATTAATTATGTTCTTAGAACAAACAAAACCCTATATTTCCGGTGGTCTTAGGCGACCCCTGGCAAATCTTCGGTTGAGAACCGCTGACCTAAAGAGTTAAAAGTGTTACAAATTATAGTTGTTATTAGGGATATGAGATAAAGAATATAATGCAGCAGACTATCAGTGGTCAACAGATATTGACAGAAGCAACAGATAAATAGAGTCAGGGAAAGCAGTGGCATGCTGGGTTAAAGGACAAGATACAACAAAGCTAGAAAACAGAAAATACACAAACACAGTAAGAGAAGGGCAGCAAAGCAGGTGGCACTAAGAAAATGAATAATTTATTTAAGCCAAGAAACAGTTCATTACTTATATATTTAACTTCAATTAAATAATGTTTACTCACCAGATGGCAATATTTTCTGCTATTTTCCAAATCTAGAAAGCAAAACAGTTTCTTTTTAATAAAAACTCATCGTCTTCAATTGTTTTTTTTTATAAAGAATTATCATCTGAAGGTTGTTGCCAGTAACATTTTATCAGGTTTTGTGCTTGTATTCAAACCTGTAGCCTGATTAGTCCTTTGGCTTTTTATAGTGTTGGGGATTGATTTTCATCAGTGCATAGTAACCAGTAGTATACCATTATTACTGTTTTTGCAGCAGTACACCACCATTATCACCAATACCGATACTGTATTTAGGGGGTTATTGGCTAAAGTGAGAATTCAACTGTCGAATTCTCAAACAGCGGATTCCCATAGCAAATCTGCAACCGCAACAATTTCAAGGTCGCAACTGTGACAATATTCCCATAGTAAAGTTGAAACTGCGACAGTAGCAGTCTATTGCAACAGTCTTTAGCTGGCAAATTCACACCTTTATGCAACAATTCGGACTTTAGCCAATAACTCCCTAAGTCAGGACAGAAAGTGTATTTCTTACCATTAGCAGTTTCTGCAGCAGCTGTAAACAAAAAGCAGTAATTATCTTGGTAAAGAGTATTGTGGGTAATGGTGCTATTGGTAATTTACTGTTATTAAAGTTTGAAATAGTGTGAAAAACATCCATAATTCATCCATAGTTGGATTACAATTCCTAACATGCACAGGAAAGCCACTGGATATTATAGTTGTAGAGTCAAGGGTTGCTGATCGCTTATAAGTTTGGTCAGCTGTTGAGCAGGTCTATGTTTCTAACTGCCATTAATTTCATATGTAAGCAACACAAGAGGACAATTCTTCCCTAAGCTGAATGTTATCTCCATTGCCCAGTGGAATTCTGTGTCCCTGGCAGCTGTAAAAAAGCTCTGTTATTGCCTATTGAGTAAACACATTCCATACATAGATTTGAATCCTATTTATTTACCTTGTGTGTCATAGTTTTTCTGTATGATGACATTAATAGTTTCCCCACTGGTAATCTGAAAAATTTAGGAAAACAATCCCTTTAAAGCAAATCTACATGCATTTTAAGTAAAGAAAAATAACATGAAAACACAAGTGATTCTATTTTCTGCTACTGTAGGCTAAAATAAAATTACTACAAGATCCAGAAGTCCCCTTCCTTCAGTAAGTAGTGTTATAGAAGGGGCAGTTACAACCTACATATACCACTCAGTGGGAAATTATAATGGGGCGACATGGGCGGCCGTCCGGGGGCCCATTAGGTCCCCATAAAGGCTGTGACAGAGGGCACAGTACAATGTGCACTGAAGCACAGACCAAGAGGGTTATTGACCAAAGTCCAAATTGTCGCGTAAAGGTGTGAATTCACCACTTTGGGTTGCTATGCCCTGATTCTCTATTCTTTATTGACTAAACAGTAGATTCCCATAGTAAAGTCGCGACCATGACAATATTCCCATAGTAAATTTGCAACCGTGACAATATTCCCATCATGAAGTCGCGACAGTAGCTGTCTATTGGGTAGTGTGTGGCCGTCGTTAGCTGGGAATTCATATCTTTACGTAGCAATTAAGTGTTTAGTTAATAACCCCCAAAGCGTCCATTGCAGTGCGGTACATACCCAGTTAACCAGCCCGGAGAAACCTGCAGGAACAGAACCATAGACAAGGTCCCAAATGATGATATCAGGAACATGTCAGCTGGGTATGTAGCGCAACCCACAGAGTCGCAGACTTACTCAAGGGACACTACTGTATCTGTGTGTGCTGTGCTGCCTACCACAATAATCTAATTTACATGGGTACTGATGGGCAGGTAACCAGAGCAGCACAATATAGAGCACTGCACGGGTTGTCAGATACAGAGACAACCATACCTACTGCGCATGCATGCCCATTCTGCATGGGCCAGCAGCCATTCATTTTATTGTCTGCCACCCCACTGCCCACCTCTTTAATAGAGCGACTCCAATGAAAGGCTGTAATTGAAGAATTGTGTAAAGTGACCCCACTAAAGAGGTAGGCTGTAGGTGGGAGAGAGGATAAAAGGGCAGGAGGTGATATTAAGTGACTTCTATGCAGTGCAGTGAACTCATGGGGCAGTGGACAGAGGTTCCTTATCAGTGAACTCCTGGCTCTTAGATGACTTCATCATCACAACAAACAATGACATTTTATTATTTCTGTGCATAGTAGGCTAGGCATTCAGGGTTAATATAAAAGCCCCCCTCCCCTGAAAACATTTATGTGGATAACCATGCCACCTTGCAAAAGCAAAGTGTTGTTGTTCTGCACATATCTCTGACTGCAGTTGCCCCCAAACAGTCCAGATGCAAGCATACATTAAGTTTTTATTATAGGGTGCAAACCCCAAAAATGTAAGTGGATATGGACACTTATTTAAGGCTGTCCTCACTGTAATTTCTAATTTATTTTAGCCTCCCCACCATAATGTAGAGGGCATAAAGCAAAGAGTAGGGACTTCTGCAGTTTCCCCCTATTTTACTAGCCAAAGGAATATGTAGATAGATTGTTCTAAGAACCCTATTTCCATGCCCATATTAGGGATATGCTTAACAAAGATAAAGCCTCAGGTTTGAATGCCATTATTTTTTCAAATCCCAATGTGTTATTTTTCGTACAGGCTACATATGGCATTTAAATTAGAACATTCTGTTGAGCTTAAATTATAAGTCATTCCCAAGCCAAATTTTGCAAAATTCATAGCTATGTATCATCGTGTCACTATTTTTTATTCAAATCAATAAACTATTTAATTTTAGCCCATAAAATGACTTTATAATGGAAGTTATAGTATGTTTATTATTGCACTCAGTAAATTGTATACAAGAGGGCTGGTAACATACCCCACATGGTGAAACCTACGTTTCACTATACTGCGCTGCCCTACAACACCCCCCATTCCCCATACTGCACTGCACAATAGCACACCCCATACTGTGCTGCCCCACAGCACCCCTCCAATACTGTGCTGCCCACACAACCCCCCCTCCCATACTATGCTGCCACTACAACCCCCATCTCATATTGTGCTGCCACCACAACCACCCTCCCACACTGTGCTGCCCCCACAACCCCTTCCCTACTCCATGTCCTCTGAAGGAGGGAGGGGGGCTGCTATCTTGGTGTTCAACCCTCCCCCTCGCTGTCCCTACCTATCTCTTCCATGGCTCAGCTGAGTCGGGCATTCCTCTCCTTTCCCCAGCACTTCCTAATCACAGGAAGTTTAAAAGCATTGCTGGGGGAGGGAGAGAGGAACGCTGTAGCGCTAGGTGCTACAGCAAACACAGCTGGGCCATGGAAGATGTAGGTAGGGACAGTGAAAAGGAGGAGTGGGAGAACCAAGATAGCGCTCCCCCTACAGCAGTGCCCTAGGCGGCTGCCTACCCCTCAGCCTGGCCCTGAGCTTACCTCTTCTTCTATAAGTGCTTAGCATACAGCGGTCCTCTCCCTAGCATTGCCATTCAAGACAGAGCTGGAGAGAGGATCACTGTAGCACTAAGCGCTGTAAAAGAAGAGGTAAGCACGGATGGAGAAAGGAGGGGGGCACACATCAAGATAGCGCCCCCCTCCTATCCCCTGGGCACGGCCCTGTGGGAGACGGGCTTGGCCAAAGATGTCCATGGGCCGTAGTTTGCCCACCCCTGCACTAAAGCAAAACCAGGACTTCAGGGGGGAAAGGGGGCAATATGAAGATATGCAGTGATAAAAAGTTGATAAATAGTCTTAAAGAGTTTGATTAAGCAAAAAAAAATTTATTTCCCTCCGTTTTCAACCATTTTGACCTTTGATAAATATGTCCCAAAATATGGTCTCAACTCTTCACACAGAAATATCAAGATATTTATGTCAGAAATATGGGCATGAGGTAAGTACATCTGATTATGAAAGTAGAAATTCTAAATAAATATGTAAATGTGGAATTACTGAAACTTCACTATTTCAAATATTTACATAATAGACACTTAGAGGAACCTTCTATAATTGTTGTCAACGTTTGTAAGAATTTTGTGGAAAGGTTATTTTTGTGGTATTTCAGTTGTGACCCTCGCCTGTTCACAGCATGGAGGTCCTAATCCTAATCTGAATTGAGGGGCTTATTCATGGAAAGTCTGAATAGTTGCGTAAAGATATACATTTGCATTAATTTGCCACTTCCCTATTTTATTGTATTCAGTAAACTCTGCAATGTGGCAAAATCATATCCAATTTTGCATTTTAATGAATAAGGCCCTATGCCTCACACATTTAAATCAGACAATTTGTTTTTGGGGCCATCCAAATAATCTGTAGTGACTTGGTGCCAGCCTACTAACCAATCTTCCACTCACATCCACTTTCATCTCTATGGAGTTGCAAGGAATCACTGAGTAAAACTGCATCATTTGTATGTCATGATAAGGATATGGGACTGATATATGTTATAACTGGACAGTCACTATTTGGTAAAAATGAAATCAGAATTTGTACTTTACATGTTTTTCATTTTATATACAAGACTTACATTGTAATGTTTTATGGTATTTATCTTTTTTATGCCATTTTCCATTATCTCGGAGGAGTCATCAATGTCAGACAATTGCTTTTTTGATTGGCCATGATGAAGCACTGGTGGAATAAAAAACGGTAAAAAAATGTGGGTATGAGGGTGATGGAGAATTAATGATTACAAACTAGGTATTAAGTACATGAAAAAAAAATCACAAACCACATGACATTACCTCATCTTTCCATAGAAAATAAAAAGGAAGCTTCTGACTGAACTGAATTTTTTTATTCTAGTTAGTTTGAAACCAAACATTTCTGTAAATACTTTATATTTACAAATATAATTGATATCATATAATGACCTCTAATTTATAAATATTAGAGATCATTTATAAATGAGGGACATTGTAGTAAGCATGGTGTATGAGGCTAATGATATCCAAAATTCTACATTTTACTCCCAGCATGCATGTGTCATCACATTAATGTGAACACATTTAATTTTGTTGCAACAATACTTTAGTGCAAAAATGTGTTTCTTGAAAAGTGGGAATAGAGTGTAGCTCAGCATTAGTAATAGATACAAGCAGAGAGAAGCAGTGGCATAGCTTCTGTGTAGGGCTCCCGGGGCGGTCGTGCGAGAGGGGGTGCTAACGGAGGTTGGTGATGGCGCCCCCCTCCGCTCGGTGCCGCCCCCTCCCCGCTCGGTTGCCAGCCCGCCCCTAGGAACGACCCTGTCCACAAGATGAGGATGCCGCCCCCACAGCACCTGCCGCTCGGGGCGGACCGCCACCCCCCGCTCCCCCCACGCTACGCCTCTGGAGAGAAGTCTAGTGTAGATGATACCTTTTATTGGCTAACTGAATAGATGGTAAATACAAGCTTTCCACACTATTTAGGTCTCTTCTTCACTGAGAGAAATACCCACAACCCCACTGTCATACTGGGAGAAAGAGCAGAGTGTAGCACCGTGTTAGCCATAGATATAAGCAGAGACAAAAGTGGAGTATGGGTGATACCTTTTATTGGCAACTGAATAGATGGTAAATACAAGCTTTCCACACTACTTAGGTCTCTGCACAGAGCTAAATAACCGTGGGGAACTATTTGCATACTAGTTAAATTGGTGGATGTGCCTATTTTGACAAACTACTTAGGTGCAAAGTAAACAAAAAGATAAAATGTTAAGTAAATACAAATAATCAATCACTGCTCAATAATACTACCTGTGCCCAGACCCATCTAATGAAACTATGATACAAAATGGAATGTTCAGGCTATCTAGTGGTAGCAAACATTGCAAACATTGGTTTATTTCACTGTGGGGATTGCCCACAACTACCTGCTTGAATAAAAATATAACTCCTCATTTCATTTGATCTGAATAAATAAGTTTGGAATTTATAGTCTGGTACATTTTAGCTTACCTAGACCAGTCTCAACAAGTGGAATTCCCCAATTATATCCTTTTTTACTAAAATAAGCCTGCACAAACTTCTCTTTTGTTTGTCCAATTGTATCACAATCTAACACTGTAACGGAAATAAGTTCAGGAACAATTTCACATTCTTCAGCATCATTTTCAGAGCTTTTTGGAAAAGACACATTAAGTACCTGAAACAATGCAAATAAAAACAGCATTACATTTTGATCTTGTGAATACTACATTAGAGACAGACACACAATACGCAGACATAAATAAAATTCCTTTATCTAAAAGTCTCATATTGCTTTAGGACAGGTGTTCTCAACCTGTGGGTCAGGATCCCATTGGGGGTCAAATGACGATTTGCCAGGGGTCGCCTAAGATCATCGGAAATATAGGGTTTGAATGGGGTCACCCAATAACAATTAATGAATGGGGGTCACCAAATCACAGGGAGCTGTACTAAAGGGCTCGCGGCAATAAAAAGGTTGAGAACCACTGCTTTAGGATGACATTTGCAACACTGGCTTTAATGTTGATCATCAGGTTCCTCAAGACAACAATTTTAAAGGGGTTCTTCAATTTGTAATTCATTTTTCATAATGTTGCAGTAGTGGTATTCTAAAACACTTTGCAACTGGTCTTCATTTTTTTTTGGTTTGTAAATTTTTAATGATGTGCCATTTGTGTTCATGTCTAAATTTAAACCTAGCAACTATTGAGTTAACTGTAGACTGAAATAGTGATAGTACAGTGCCTGAACAGAAAGACAGGTAAAGCTATTTAACTGTAAATAAAATAAAATTCAAGCTTCAGTATAATGGAATTTCTGTTTGCTGGAGGTCCTACTCTCTCAGTTGTTGAGTTTGGATGGGAGGCCAACTCTAAGGGCGAAATTTATTAAGAGCGCAAAGACTCGATTGAGTCTTTGCGGTCTTAACAGTGCGAGAATTCGCGACCGAGAATTCTCGCTTCTCGGCCGAGAATTCTCGTGACAGTACTTGGCGAGATCTCGATCCGTGGTCGAGATTTTTCGCCCAAAAGTAGCCATAGGACTTATGGCTACTTTTGGGCAAAAAATCTCAATCGCGGATCGAGATCTCGCCAAGTACTGTCGCGAGAATTCTCAGCCGAGAAGCGAGAATTCTCGCACTAT
>JAKJJM010185523.1:0-12662 GCA_021901965.1 Pipa carvalhoi
TGGAAATCGGTGTTTTTCGATTTCCATAATCTGGAAATCGGGTATTTGCACCGAAACGTAGCCATAACTTATTATGGCTACGGAATTTTTCAGTACAAATACCCAATTTTCAGATTATGGAAATCGATAACCTCCCGCGAGAAAGTCGGAAAGACCGGTACCGGCCTTTCCGACTTTAATAAATTCCGCCTTTTATTTTAGCTAATAAACTAGTCCGAGTAGATTATTTTATTATTTTTAAATGCTAAAGGTTACAATTTTATTTTATTTTAAAGAGAAATGATCCTTAAAATGAACTTTTTTGTATAATCTTAAAACTGAAAATTTTTAAATTGGTCTTTATTATTTTCTGGGGATTTTTTTTTTAGGAAATATTTACATTTTCCACTTTTCATATATGGCAACCTTATTCTTAACAAGACTTGCTTTTATTTCAATTCCTTTTGAAAGTTTTCTTTTTTATCCAAAACTAAGTGTCCCAAGGACAGTTCTCAAATGACATGGAATATGCGGACACAAAAAATCTGCTAATTTTATTGGGGGAAAAACTGAATGTATTATTTATAAATGTGTACAAAGATTTTGGGACTTACAAGTCAATGTATTTTAGGTAAAGCTATAAGTATAGTGACATGATGACTGGGCCAAGGTGCAAAATCTGAACGGATATCCCACCCCTCAGCTGACAGGTTCAATCCACCAGGGGCAGAACTGAGTAACCACTTCCCTTAGAAGCATGGGTCCAAACGCAACTGTTGTATTTCACGCTTTGATTCCAATCTTGGTCTACACACATCAAAGCAGCAGTGTTCTTGAGGTCTAAATGACCATGAAAGGTCTCATAACCATACCTGAAAACATTTCAGTCTTGGAACTTGATGATGCAGTTTGAATCCCAATTAGGGAGGAACAATTTAAAACGAATTAAGGGAAGTCTGTCTCTGGGTCAAAGTTGTAGGTATAGAGTAGAGTTAAGTGAGACAAGGTGGGGTTAGTACAGAAAGGGAGGAGCTTGAGGCAGAATGAGGGTGGAGTTGTCTATTGTCTCCTACACAAGGAGATCTTGCAGACTTTCCTGGAGACCTCCAAGTTCCCAGGTAGGCTGATCAAAGACAAAAGCAGAAGGCCCTGATTAATACAGAAAGTGTATCTGCTGTGAAATATGTCCAATGATATCACTGCATGTGCATTTTTACATTTATATTAAATAATATTTTTTTTTTAAAAAGGGTTTAAAAATCTGCATGAAAAGATTACAGATCAACTTATTTTCTTCTGAGATAGAAAGGACTATATACGACACTGAAATAGCACTTGTTTTGAAGCGTGGGACTATATACTACACTGAAATAGCACTTGTTTTGAAGCGTGGGGGCTTTAGTTTATCATGCCTTTACCGTGTGCTATTTCTGTACTGAAGATTACCGAGTCAAACGCCAAATGACTGGAGCGGAGGTTATAAACTCTAATCTACACATCCTGTGCTTCTATAGGTGGATGATTTGATTTAGGTTGAGAGGTCATTAAGGAAGAGATTAGCAAGGTTTGCTTTGAGATGAAGCTAATTATTGGCTGAATGCAACTATTGACTGAGGTTAAAAGCATCAACCATAGTGAAAAATGTGAGTCAAGTTTCCGTAGGACTGAGAAAGGATTTTGTAGAAATGGACTTTCTTTGTGCTGTCTCTGTGGCCCATATCCAAAAAAAAGGTTTGTAAAAGCTTCCTACAAAAACATAAATGCATGCACATTCCCTCTGCACCTTTAAAGCCAAACTGAAATCCTTCCTTATAGAGCACTAGCACTGTTTATATGTATATATTTTATTTTTTCCTTAGTTATTTTTGCTTATTAGATGTATTTATTGACCAATGTTTCAGCACATTGTTATTAGCACTTATTACCCTTCTATCTGTGTATGTAATGTCTTCCTCCCACCTAGATTGTAAGTTCTGCGGGGCAGGGACCTCCAACCTCTTGTGTCAACCACATCCCGGCACTTAAAGTGATATATCTTTGTGATATTATACTTGTATTGTGTAATGCACTTTCTGTATTATATTTGAATTGCTGAATTGTACAGCACTGCGTAAATTTGAGGCGCTTTATAAATAAAATTATACATACATACATTATACATACATACATTATACATACATACATTATACATACATACATTATACATCCATACATACATTATATATACATACATACATACATTACATACATTACATACATACATTATACATACATACATACATTATATATACATACATACATACATTACATACATACATTATACATACATACATACATACATTATATATACATACATACATACATATAAAAATTCGTAATTCCGAATAAAAATTCGGATTTCCAAAATCGAAAATGTCATTTTCGATTTTAATAAATTCCACCCTTAAACTCACCTGAGTACCCATTGCAACTAATCAGCATAAAGCTAGAGTTCTAATAATCTCTTATCCTTTTATTTAAGTCTTTCCTTTTGTCCCTCTTAGACTTTAACCATTGTGTGGGACAATAATATCAACTAGTTAAAATTCTGAATTGGAAAGGCACAGATTTAATGATAAAAATTGTGCTTTTGATTAAAACCTGCAATGTAATAAAACTAAAAAGATAAATAAAAGCAAAACATAAACCAAAGAGGAAGATCCCTAACAGAACAAACCTTGTATATGCATAAATAAGTTAGCAATAAGTAATGCGGCTTTCCTTCCATTGACATCATACTACCACCCATCTACAGTAGGATGGAGTATGAGGATAGAAACCAAACTCATATAATAGTAAGTACATTGGAAAAATGGCCGAATAGGACAAAGAAAAGGACACAAAACTGAAAGGAGTAGGTCCTGGGGGTAAACCCATGTATGCTACAATAACATACTTTTTTACATTCTAAGGGCGAATTTTATTAAGCCCGAAAAGACTTAAATGGCCGGATTCTAGTCTTCACAGGCTAAATTTGGCAAGATTCTCGCGGGAGGTGATCCTCCTGCGGGAATCTCGATTTCCAGATTCTGGAAATCAGTGTCTTTCGATTTCCATAATCTGGAAATCGGATATTTCCACCGAAAAGTAGCCAAAACTTCTATGGCTACGAAAATTTTCGATAGAAATACTCGTTTTCCAGATTATGGAAATCGAAAGACACTGATTTCCAGAATCTGGAAAATGAGATTCCCGCAGGAGGATGA
Source organism: Pipa carvalhoi (assembly GCA_021901965.1). Lineage (NCBI taxonomy): Eukaryota > Metazoa > Chordata > Amphibia > Anura > Pipidae > Pipa > Pipa carvalhoi. The sequence continues at coordinate 3,225 of JAKJJM010185523.1, forward strand.
CCACCCACGAGAATGTCAGAAAGACCTATAGCGGTCTTTCCGACTTTCTTAAATTTCGCCCTAAGGTTCAGGTATTTAGGATGATTTGGTTATGTTCCTTTCTATGTAAACTCCTCCTGTTTCTACAAAAGCCCTACCCGTTTTAGGATGAAATTTAATAAACTCGAATAGACTCGAAAAAACAAATTCGAGTCTTTTCGAGTTTATTCCCACGAGATAATCCAGCTACTTTATTGCCTGAGTTTTGGTTTTCAATTTTTCAGATTGGATTATGGAAAGGTAGCCTAGCCATGTGTTCTGGCTACCTTTCCATCGAAAAATCCAATCCGAAAAACTTGGGCAATAAAGCTGAGGGATCATCTCGCGGTGAAGTCTCGTGGGATTTCTTTCCATAATAAACTTGAAAAGACGAAATTGTAAGGACTATAGGAGAATACTGGAAGAAGATCAGTTCCAGAGAATGTGGAGGAGGAGGAAACAGCCGAAGGTGGTAGAGAGAACAGACTCTAGGGCGCGGGCTCTAACGTATACCTGGTGTTCACCCAGAGCCCTCACAAGGAAGTTAGGACTTCGCTGCGGACTATACCCAGGTCGCGGCCCCTAGAGCTGTATACCACTGGAGGAGGCACACCGAGACAAACTAGTAGAGTTGGTAATAAAACATGGGTCACGGCAGGTAGTAGACAGGAATCGTCAAGCCTTGGCATGGGTCGAGGCAGACAGAAGGCAAGAATAGTCAAACAATGCGTAGGTCGAGGCAGGCGGAAGACAGACAAAAAACAGGCTGGAGTCAGACACGAAGAAAACCAAACAACAACACCAAGGTTCAGATAAACACAATCCTATATTCGGGCACAGATACTAGGAGTGGGAGGGCTTAAATAGGGGATTTGGCGTGAAAGATGCATTGTGTCGCAATACCGCGACGCGTCAGTTTACCGTGATGCATCAAATCCCGCGAGAGTGTCAAAATCCAGCGACCGCGAGAGAATCCCATGATCGCGACAAAATACCGCGACCGCATCTGCATGTTGCGACCGCGATAGAATCCCGCGACTGTGACTAGGAGGCGCACCCGCGGCCATGGCCGCACCATGTGATTACGGCGGGACCCGGTGAGTAACTGTCATATTCCTGACAGAAATTGAAACTTTTCGAGTTTATTAAATTTCATCCTTAGTGTCTGAAAAAGCATGATTTGGTTATGTCCCTTTCTATTTAAACTCATCTCCTTTGTACATAAAGTCCTTCCCATTTTGGGGTCTAAAAATCGAGTTTGTAGACTAAAGTAGGTCTGGTAGATCTCTCACACTAAATAGAAGGTATTAAAAAATCCTCCAGTCAACAGATGAGTAAAGTAAATGATTATTAATGATTGGTTTTCAAGGATAGTTGAGTCAACATTCTGAATAATCCACCTAGAACTAAGGAGCCAATCTTAGCCGCGTATTTTCTAACCGACAACTCTAATTTCCATGAAAGAAAATGCAAGTCAGGCAAAGGGGAAACAATTCTAACAACCTAAATACTGATATAGATACAATCAATAGAAAAATCAAACGCGTGAACCGAATGTAAACATTGCTAACATCTGATAATAGCCTTGGCTTGTAAGGAAGGATTACATTTGTTTTTCTGTGGAGGTACTTTTGCTATAGTAACATTTTTTTTGGCTTGTTACAAGTGCCATACTGATGATTTAGGACTCACATCTGCAAACTCAGCAGGACCATGTGTAGCATATGTGCGCAGTCAGAACCAAGTCGTATTTTGGAAATAAAGCATGATACGTGTGGGTTTGGAAAACTCCATGAAAGAAAAACTGCTAAATGTATAAAAAAAAAAGAAAGAAAATGCCTGCTAAGTTTAGCTGTATTGAGCGTTCAAAAATATTTCAAGGTAAAATCTTTTTATCCAAAAGCATTTTTATCCCATATGTATAGTATAGGGCAATGGGTAAACTTGGAAAAGAAGTTTGTACTCCTCGGAGAGGGGGGAGTATTAAATGCGTGCTCCTAATCCCAAAGGAAAATAGACCCACTGAGATCAAAATATGTACCCCCTGGAAGACTCTAGGCCCTGAAGATATGGGATGCACTCATCTCTCTACATGATTGTAGCAGAAGTTCCTCTCCCCTCTGAGTCACCTCTCAGAAATTCAGTTTTTCCTCTTAAATTATCATCGAGATAGCGGTGGAACCATTGCATTCGGATGATAGCACATCTGTACGCCATTAACACTCTTAAAACCTTAGAGAAACTAAAAAGACTCATGCCATTTGCAAGTGATTGACTATTTCACATATAACAGATTAATGCATATTCTCAAAAAACCTAATCCGAGCTACAAAACATCCTTTCCTTCCACCACATTGCTGCATGCCTTTCAGGATCAGAGCAGGTCCCCTGTTACTATTTTACGCTGCGATGCCCCGGTCACCCAAAATGTTTATAAAATCTCATATGCAATGAACTTGATACAGTCTTTACACAATTTCAGTGGGAATAAAGTTTTGGGATATTTACAAAGAATATCCAGAAGTTTGTCCTAATCAGGGCAACATTTGAATATGCTATCAAGACGGTTGGGTTCTCTAAGATGTAACAAAGACATATCCTAACAAAATGCACAGGGAATCTGGGTCAGCGGATATGTACAAACTGCCATCTTTTGGTCGAGCCCAGTCAAAACATTAATGTTCAAAACACATCTTACTGATAGCAAAAATTAAGCTTTAAACAGAGAACTCGATACTCTAGAATAGAAATGTAATTATTACACACAGGTCTAAAAAATAATGGAAACCTGTTTCGATCCCATTATCAATGTCCCTGTGTTAAAATTGTTTATTACATACTTGCGACAGCTTGCAGCATTTTCAAATCTAACACTATAACCCTTTGGACGGGTCAACAGTCATTGAACAGTGTCCGAAATTATATTTCTCCTACATTATTAGGATATTCCTATGTATGTTCATGTCAATCGTTCTTTACAAGATGTTGACTGTCATCTAGTGGTCATTCCTGACCCTGGTAATTTAGAAAATGTAGGCAGGTCATGTAACAAAGAAGGGCTTAGGCCCCTCGAGTCCTGTCTAGGCTAGAAGAAGAAAACGAGAGAGTAAATTTGTCCTGAAAGTGATGAGCTCCCTTGAAAGTTATCTACAGAGGTCCTATAACTACCTTCGTAGGGTGCAGTAGAGTATAGTAGAGAGGATGATATCATATAGCTGTGTTCCAACTAGAGGGCAAGAAGGGGAACTCCCAGTGAGTGGCAGGTAAAATCTACCGATCAGTTAGGGATTCTTAATGTGGAGTTTAAGGCTCTCCAAGAAGATACCAGATCGTTAAGCATTATGGTTACTTTATACCATGAGTTCACTCAGCAATAATTGTATATGAAGTATTGAAGCTTTTTATTGAAGCACCCACTGTGTGAGTACCATGATTTTAATTCAATTTAAATGCAAAGAGTATTTTTGGGGTTTAAGTTATTGTATATGTAAATGCAATTTACCCCTTTCCATATGCGGTAACCCTGCTTAGGCATATGAGTTATTTTGGTGATCGCATGGGTCTAGTGAGGAACACAAGGAACAGGATAGACATAGAATTACACTTAACAATGATAGCAGGAAGAAGATGTACAAAGAATTCGTCTGCATATCTGCATGTATGGAAGCTTTCAAAAACATTCTATCGATTGAAGCCATTTTATTTTTTACCAGTTGGGTTTCTACACTATTAGACGTGGTTACTGCAGAATAAATTGGCATAGAAGCTCCCAGTCGGTGGGATATTTGTCTAGATTAACTGTCACCATAAATATTTCAAGGTCGTTTCAGCCTACTTGCTGATTTTTGATTCGTTGCAGCGTTTTTGTCGTTGTTTTGTTTTCAACGATAAAAAAAGGTTAGAAGGGGCATAATACATCCCCCCCCCCACATTTAGCGGTATATTGATATTAATATACCAGTCAAATTTCACAAACTAGTGACAAGATGACATAGAAATAGATGATGTCACTGCACTTCACTGGAGGAATTCACATGACTTCATTCTAACTGACTGCGCCGCACTACGTATGCGACTGTGTCCGTAGCAATTCGCCTGTTTGACAAATCTATCCGCAGCTTCATCAATAAGGAGAAATTAATTTGCAACTATTTTGGAGATGTGACTCAAATTGCAGCGAAGTGAATTTGACAGGTGAATTCATCCTTTAGTTAATGAGGCCCTCAGTCTTCTGTTCAGCTCCTCAGTGTCTCCGTGGGTGCAGAATCAGTTCAGCATTACAGTTCAGCTGTGCCCCGTGACTGCGGTCTCTTTTCAGCATTAAAACCAACCAGTGCTGGGGTTAGATTCCACTGTCCTTCATTATTCATTAAAACTAATATCGGTCAAGCTACTGAAAACATTTTGTTTTTCTACAGCCAATCTCCTATTTCTTGTGATGTCCAGTTAAGAAAATTACATTTGATTTTAAAAATTAAAACAAAACGCACTGTCAAAAGAATTTCCAAAAAAATAAATCAAGCCCTAGATTTCTATAGTATGCGATTACGAGGCCAATCCGTCCCTTTGATTCACGTACTAGTTTTCTGATCCGAAAAGCCATACGATATTTCTCTGGTTTCGTTTTTGCCGTATTAAATAAATGGCCAAAAAGGATTTCCATGTAGGCGAATAATGGATTTATTATTAAAGGCACATTTTCTCTAGACAAAGATACATTTTAGAGTTCTTGTGGCTGATTAGAACAAACGTTCTGCCGTTCCATTGTCAAACATGAATTATATTACTGTAGTTTTGTTTTTGTTCTTAATCTTAAAACAGAGCAGTTCCATAAAGACATGTTATCAATGAGAACCTTTGCTGTAATCAGCATGAACAGCCCCATCCTTTCTTAAAATAATTTAAACGGTATTACAAAGACCTTTATCTTTCAAGTTCCTTGAAATAGACATATAATGATGCCTTTAAGGACCCTTTATCCCTTTGAAGTTAGTATATTCCAGTTCCTCCCTTTCTTATAGCCTCTGTACCATGTAGAAGGTTCCCCTGATGGTAACTGGGTGTTTATGTCCCTCTGGTTTCAGCTACTGTACTTATATAACCCAGGCTAAGTTACTGTTCAGAGCAGATACATTGATCTTAGTTCCCTTAGGTAAGACAGTGGGATATGGTGAGGATGACGTCACTGCGTTTCACTGGGGGAATTGACATCACTCCGCATGACTTCACATCCTACTTCTATTTGACTGACATCAGCACACTACGCATGTGACTGCGTCCGTATCAGTCCGCCTGTTTGACAAATCTTTCGGCAGCTTCATCAATAAGGAGAAGTGAATTTGTGACTATTTTGGGAACGTGACTCGAATAGTAGCGAAGTGAATTTGACAGGTGAATTCAGTATTTAGTCAATAAGGGCCCTAGTGAGGAACCACAGACAAGAAGACAAACTAGTGCCTGTAATATTTTCTGCATTTCTGTCTTGCCAAAAATTAAGGAGTCGTCTTGGAACAGTCGACTTTTTTATTGTTATCCGTGCACCATTAAAGCACGACTCCTCCTCCATGCCTGGTTCACACAATAACTTCTTCCTCCTCCTGTTTCCTGCAAAGAATGTTAACATCCTTAAGGGACCGAGCTTGTTAAACTTTAAAAGACAGAGCTCAGGCCACCCTTGGTCAAGCCAACAGAAATGATGCTCATGTGTCATTTTCAGTTACAAAAATACATCCTAAGTGTTGTTTTCATTCCTGGTCTCCAGATGCTAGAAGAGAGTTTCAGGAGAGAAAGCTGATGTTGTTTACACAACTAGAGTTGTAATGGAATGGAGGCTTCCACTTATTTCTAAGTAGCAAACCTGCTCTATGGACATGAGCTAAGTCTAGGAATAAGAGTGATGCACATTTTGGAGGGTAAAATATAAGGCTGTAATTTACTTTGCATAGACCCATTTTATTTGTATTTATTTGAGTGAAAGAAAGAGACCAATCTGCTCAAGAAAAGCATCAACAGAACAGCCCAAATCCCCCTAATGGTCATCAATAATGTTTTATGATTCTCCCAGTTAATGATTAATGCGTCACACATTGCACAATGCATATTAGAGATTTAAAAGTGAAGAAGTGAATCACATGTTTATGTTTAAATCTGTTCAGTAGTTATGGACTGAACTGATAATAAACATGACCCTAGACCCATTTTTACTCAATGGAGCTTTTTATGAATTTTCCTTTTATAATCAATGACGAAAGCATCACGTGTTATTTTATTCGCCTACAGAAAGTTCCAAAACAAGTGTTTTTTGTTCATGGTACAAACTTCACGGTCTTAGATATCAGAGTTACACAGAAATTAGTTGTTTTTTTTTGTTTTGTTTTTTTATAAAAGACATTGATATTTCAAGTTCAACCTAATTATAAAATGTAAAATGAAATAATAAAAGTCTTTAATGTACCACGGTTGATCCAAATAAAGCTGAAAAACCTATTCGAAGCTTGGACCAATTTGTTTCAAAATGGCGGAAAAAAGATTCTTCTGACCCCAAGCACTACTAACTTCTGATTTAATGATGTTTGTTTAATTAATCACACAAATCTTTTTAGCAAAGAACTTTTTTCCCAACTGGAGATTAAAGGGCTCATTCATAAAAGTGAGAATTTGGCCGTTGAAGTTCATTCGCGTGTATTTACTTTGTGTCACGCTCCTCCGATAATCGTGAATTCACTACTCATTTACTAAGCAGTGGATTCCCATTGCGGAGAAGCAAACAGTACTGGATGCAATTCTTTACGCAGTGCGGCGTAGTCAGTCAGATGGTAGAAGCCTTGCCACCAACCCGCTAAGTTGCCATTTTGATCTGTTGAAGTAAAATTGGCGAATTCACCATTTTGAAAGACTCCTACTTGATGATTAGTCTAATTCCCCAAGCACGCTCATGCAAGTGTTCCTTAAGTCTGTGACCATTGTAAGTGTCCGAATTGGTCTCAGATTTGAAGATTTGGGGCGAAATTTATTAAGCCTGTAAAGACTCGATTCGAGTCTTTGCGGGCTTGGTCGCGCGAGAATTCTCGCGAGATCATCAAGTGGGATCTCGATTGCGCTTCTCCGCAATCGGGTCTTTCGCCCGAAAGTTTTGTAGCCATAGAACTTATGGTTACCTTTCGGGCGAAAGATTCGATTGCTGAGAAGCGCAATCGAGATCCCCACTTGATGATCTCGCGAGAATTGTCGGCCGAGTATTCTCACGCGATTAAGCCCGCAAAGACTCGAATCGAGTCTTTACAGGCTTTATAAATTTCACCCCTAGCCCAAATATGGCGAGTTTGGAGCTTTACACAGCTGTTCGGGCTTTCATGAATGAGCCCTTTAATTCTTTTCCTTCCAGCCTCAGAGTGTGCGCACGTGTCTTTTGTCTTGTGCTGAAAGTGAATAGTTATCACAACATATCTTATAAGGACCATATATTATATTTAATTATTATTATATACTTATACAATCGCCTTAATCGCCTTTTCTCATGGCTAAAAAGGTTTCGTTGTTGCTCCTCATACCCGACGTCCTCTGTTTGGGAAATTCATTTTGTTGCCCTTCATTGGACCCTCTTTCCAGGAGTTTATTTTGTCTAGCAGTGCCCCTACCTGGGCTACATCGAAATCTGGAATTAGCATCCTATAATTACTGAAATCGCTAAAGTCGATAAAGTCAACTTAATAAATATCTCCTCTTTGTGCTGTTTATACCTGTAATAGACAACTGACAAATCACTTCTTTCTGTTTTCGTTTGCATTTTATGTACAGTCCCGCCTGTTCGTAGTTGGTGCGTCTGTGCGAAAAAGTATATGTGCTGTGAATATTATTGCGGTAATAAAAGTCACATGAATTTGTGTGTTCACATGTAAAGCTCCATTTACAAAAATTCCAAATTCCCTAACCAGTAAATATTTCACTGCTTTGTTTCCCTTGAGAATCATGGGATACAATAAAACTTATATTCATTGCCTTCATGTACATATTATATATAATGCTCTGTACGTACAGTCTATTCCTGTCTGTGTGAGTGGAAAGTTTTATATTATACGTAAACCCATGACCACCCTTTGATATATACATTTAATCGGCTTGTCCAACTCATTTTTACATTTACAAGTTCATAAGGTTTCTATGGTCCACTAACCTAGCAACCAGCCACTGGTGAAGACTGGGGGGGTTATTCTCTAATGTGAGAATTCGACTGTCGAATTCGCAAACAGCGGATTTCCATAGTAAATCCATGACTGCGCCAACTCTCCCATTATAAAGTCGCAACCGCGACAATTTTTAAAGTTCCAGCTTTGACATCTCCTTTGTAAAGTCACGACTGCGACAATATTCTCATTATAAAGTTGCGACTGTCTTTAGCTGGCGAATTCGCACCTTTACACGACAATTTGGACTTTAGAGAATAACGCCCTGGATGAGCTACAGTGTCTGAGCAGAGAGCTAAGTAATGAAAATAAATTCTAAATAAAACGATCAAGTCTTAAATTCATTGATAAATTTGTTAGCGAGACTCGGTGACAGCACAAGGCATCCATTTATCTACTGGATCAGAAGACATCAGGATCGACAAGGAGAGCAGAGGCAGCGCTGGACCCTAAGAGCCTTCTTGACTAAAGTCCGAATTGTTTGAATTTGCATTTGAACGCCACTTCTCCATGTTTGCTTATTGATCAAACTCTGCGATGTGGAGAATATGTATCTAATTCGGGTGACTACGATAGTCGCAATTTTATGAAGTGCTTCGCATCACTTTGCTTGCGTGTGCGCAGGTACTTCAACTACTGACCAAGCAGCGGAGTCTACCACAGTCACTTTTATCTGGTGAATGAGACACAATACCCATGGCTGAATTCAATACTTCAACAGACTCCAACTCTTATAGAATAGCCTTATTATCTGTCCAAGCGCACGCAAAGCGATGTGAATAACTCCGTAACTTTGCAACTTTCTTCAGCCCCCACATTGGTCATGAATTTGACACGTCACAGAATTTGATGAAAGTGTGAAGATCAATAAGTGGTGAATGAATGTGAATTCTGAGGGCCTCATTAACTAAAGGGTGAATTCACCTGTTGAATTCACTTTGCTGCAATTCGAGTTGCATCTCCAAAATAGCTGTAAATTCCTTTCTCATTATTGACTAAGTGACAAATACATGTGACGAACAGGCGGACATCTCTGTTGGATGTGTAGTGCAGCTAGTCAATCAGATGGATAGAAGTAGGATGAGAAGTCATGCGGAGTGAAGCGAATTTAACAAGTGAAGGGCAGTGACATAATCCTCACCATATCCCACTAACTGTATTCTGTGTATATTCTATTTCTATGTCACCTTGTCCCTAGGTCATGTTGTCACTTAGTCACAGTCGCCATTGTCACTAT
>JAKJJM010185715.1:0-14639 GCA_021901965.1 Pipa carvalhoi
CCGCACCCCCCACACTACGCCACTGATTGTCGCAGACGCGCTTCAAACGCACTTGACAGACAGGCGAACAGAGTTTTGTCTGCTGCTCGCAGAATCTCTGTTCTCCTGTTTGTCCAGTGCGTGAAGCGTGACTGCGATAATGTTAGCAGTGCGAATCATGCATTTCGTAAAAACGAATACAGAAGGCCACATTCAGACCTTGGAGAATGTGGCCCTTAAAGACTGGAGACGAAACAATATATACAACATACTACTGCAAAAGCAACTGGTCTGCCAGAAGGCATTTAATGAAGAACTAAAGTCCCCTAATAAATCACATATGTTTATTTAGCCAGGGCTCTGGGCAAACTGAGGCCTCCCAAGAAGTACTGGAGCAGAACAAAGTTTTGTTACACTGTGGGGGACCCCCCTTAGGGCTGGGGGCCCTGGGCAATTGCCCAGTTTTCCCCCACTTAATGCCTTCCCTGCATTTAGCTTACATGCCAGTTATACAATAAAACGATAATATTTCCCTTTCAATCCACCTACTTGATTATTTCTGCTAGCTCTGCATGCATCATTTCACACGTACACGACAGCCTTTGTAACATTTCAGCTCCACCCCCTGCTGAGAAAGCTGCTGGTGTCCTGGGCATGGGCTTCTTACAGAGCATGCTTAAGCCTCATTGATATTCACAGTTTAATGTACCATGCGACATTCCCCACCCAGTCAAAACAATATGGGTGAAATTTATTAAAATCGAAAAAAAAAAATCGATTTTAATCAATTTCCCGATTTCGATAAGTATTGCCGAAAAATTATCAATATCGTGATATCGAATTGCCAATATCATGATATTGGATGTTTTACCGCAATAAAAAATCGATTTTCAAAAATCTGTATTTTTTGATATCGCAATATTGATACCGATTTCCGTTATTCAGATGTTCGGTTGATGCATTTTCTTGCAAAAAATGGCTGTTTTTCGACATCATATCGATAATCGCCATATCGATATTGATAATCGGCTCTTCCGATTTTAATAAATTTCGCCCTATGTGTGATGATGTGTTGGAGTTAATTAGCATATTACTGAAGATCTATTAGATACCACTACAGGTATTGATTTGTTGCTTCATAACATAGATGGTAAGACTCAAAGCCTCTGTACTTTCAGCATATCAGTTACGGTTAGGGTAAATTAGTTCTTTTTTAAAGGCTGAAATACGCCTTCCAATGGACTTTTGAGAGATGGTTTGTCACTTTGGAATACAGTGAGCTGTAGTGCTGTTTATGTGACCCTAACTGAGCATAATGAAAATCAAAATGACCACTTTTCTTTATTTTTACAAATTTCTTTATTCAAACATCACCTTGTGATTAGAGAAAAATTATAATGAGGTGAGATGCTTTTGCAGTAGTATTTAGTACATTTGGGATTTGCTCTAATCTTTATGTTGAACCAGTATTTTAGACAGAGGCCAATGAAAACTGGACCAACTATAGGTTTTATTTACCAACAATATTTCCACAGTACTCCATCAACAATAAAAGGTGACATTTCCATAGCATATTTCTCCCGAAAAACAAGTAGAATTGTGTGTCTGGGCACATTAAGGGAGATATTTAATAAAGTCGGAAAGACCGGTACCGGTCTTTCCGACTTTACTGCGGTCCCGGTTTCCAGAATATGGAAATCAGTGTTTCTCGATTTCCATAATCTGGAAATCAGGTATTTGTACCGAAAAAATCCATAGACATTTAAATCAATGGCTACGGATCGGTACAAATACCCGATTTCCATATTATGGAAATCGAGAAACACCGATTTCCATAATGTGGAAATCGGGACTGTCAGAATTATGCCCGAAAAGACTCCGGTGGAGTCTTTTCGATCTTAATAAATACCGCCCTAAGTCTCTGACACAAGGGAAAAAATGACTAGTCAGGATTTCTATCTTGAGAAATGGATTTGCAGGCATATCAGAAGCAGATTATTTAACCTGTAATCCAAGGGCCTATAAATTTCATCAGCTACCTCTCATCAAAAGGTTTATTTCATCTATATACTGATATACTCTAATATATAACTGATCAGATATGGATAAAGAAACAGCAAAGCTTTAAACAAAAATACTTACTGGAAAACCAGGTGTGCCTAGTTCTCCTTTAAGTCCTGGAAGTCCAGGCTGTCCGGGAAATCCAGGGTTTCCTTTATCACCTTTAAAACCACCCTCTCCTGCGGGGCCACGTGGACCTTCTGGACCTGGAGCACCTTTACACAAACAGGAAAATTAGGATAATGGCACGCACATTCATTCTGCTAGATATTCCTACCTGCTATAAAACCCTGAATGTTTTATTGTTTATCACTAGTATTATATGCTATAAGCAGATTTAGTTAAAGACAATTTATGAAAAATATATTCAATTACTGTGGAGTTTACACACTAGTATATTTTACTTGCAGATGTATAGTGCAAAAAGGACGACTACAAATATTTGCACGTGTCATATGAGACACAAAAGGGTTGATTGACAACTAATTAGGAATCAAATTCTAAAAGAACTAAATGGATATTTGTTTTCTTTAAGGGGAATTTGCATTGATAAAATGTCGCCACAGATGTTTTATAAATAATTTTCAGCAATAGGCTATATTTCCTATCAGTTTTTGAGATAATGGTTAATTTATACAGCGCTTCCTGAAACGAACCTGTTTCCCTACATACAAGTGTGTGGCAGTGCTATACTTCTGTTGTAAAGATGAAACATTCTCACTCCTGTATCTGGTCATTAATCTGAGTGCAGAGAGCTGGTATGAGATTATTAGAATGGTGATTTATAGGATGTTAGTTAATGTAGAAGTATGCAGCCAGCATTTTACATTCAGATTAATGGGGTCAGATCCCCCGGAGTGGGTTAAAGTTGCCAAGATCCCAAACTCTTGTCTGGTTCTGCTGGCCAAACACAACTAAATCGATTTACTGTTTTTATCCTATTAACCCTCACTTTAATTCTACAAGGGGACAAAACAAGTTACCATTAACCTAAAGCTAGTAAGGAATGTCCTGGTGCATATTGAAGTAAGTCTTTGCAGGAGCAAGCAAGGAAGGGCCAAAGCTGACCCAACAACATACAATGAAAACAACCCAGAGCTTCTTAACTGCATAAACTCGGGAAACAACTCCATTTTATTGTGGAGAAAGAAAAACAAGGTTTGGGGTGGTATAAACACTCTCTTCATCAGGTGGGATTTCACTATGCAATAAAAATGGTGTTGTTACTCTGAGAGAATGTAGTTGAGCAGCTCTAGATTGTTTATCCCAAATCTAAAGATAGAAGTTCTTACTATACTATCACTGCCACATTAATAACCTTACTATTCATTTACATTATCCTAAATTGTTATCCTCCAAACTAGGCCTGCTTTAGCTGCTGTGGTAACTGTGGTAAAAATTAGGTATTTATTATAGTAAAATACATAAAGAAAGTAGTGGTCATTTTTGTGCTTCATTTGTGCATAAAATCTTACTGTAACTTTATCATTCTGATTTGTTTCCAACTTATTACAAATGACCCCACCCTATACAACTAGGGCATTCTGACCATTAGCTGTCTACTCACTGTTTGCATGAAAGCCTACACAGATTTATCCACTAGAATAAAATACACCCCCTTAAAGTGACTGGGTATAAAAGCATGATGAATAACAACATCAATGTATTGTTGACGAATCCTGAAAAAAGAGAAGAATACAGACTGCATACAATGTGTATGTTCCTAATAAAATGAACACAATATGAACATTAACCACTGCCTGACATGGCACGCATTTAACTAGATGTATGCATAGACTTTCCATGTTTAGCATTATTAATCTCGCTCATACCTCAGTCATCTTCAGCCTTTGACTCTTTAGATCTGTCTAAGTTATCTATCATCCCATTTCAACATCAGGTTAAATAACTGTCAGCAATGTAAACATTAAGACCATACCTATTTGCTTTCCCCTGTGTTTTTGTGACACATAATGGAAATGTTTTTTTAAAATGGTTCAGACAGATATTTGGAATGCATCATTGCAATACTTTCAAATGACACCCAAAAAGCATGCCCTCCCCCACTGCACATTTAAAAGTAATACCAACTGTCCCACACATATACACAAGGGATATGTAAAACAGTATTACATAAATAACAGGGATGCAGTCAAAAGAAGTTGGCATGTTGACATCTAACCTGGAAGACCTGGAAGAGTTTTCACCAATGCCCAAAGATCGATGTTAGAAAGGACACAGCACACAGCATAAAATAAGATCACTAGTTAATACACATCGCAGATCAATACAATATCAATGCATAAGCTTGTTCGTATTTTTAAATGGTTAACAATATACATAGCCATAACCTTTACAAAGGCAACAGGTACATAACAGAGGCTGATTGTATTATCACTAAATTTATTTGGCATGGTGGCTGGAAAGTGAAATCTCCATTCATTAATGCCTTGTTTCGCTGGATGGAAGCCATTCACTGACACTGATGAGAGTTATGAATGATTTACAATGAGTGGAGTGCTTCTTTCAAGCAGATAAAAATTAGGATTCCCTAGGGAAGCCTTCTCTTCCTTTCAGCAAACCTAAGATCTGTATTTTAATAGAATTCTGTTCCTAATTACCAGATCTGCTAACGTACGGAAGTACTTTGTCACTTCTCACATTTGCTGAGTTAATTTAACAGTTTCTCAGCAATGCTGTGTAGGCCAACAATACTGACAGTTTTACATTCTACCCTGGATTTTAAGGATTTAAGATAAAAGTGCAGTGCTAAAATTAACATCTCTGAGGTAGCCATGATAACAGTCATTTTAAATAACTGCTCAGTTTACCTTCATCCCTGCCCTGGCATAGAAATATACAGTATAGGTCACATTTATGTAACTTCTCTTGAAGAATTCTGTAGAGCGTGGCTGGCCTTGCCAAGGCAGCAAAATGGATATTAACGCTACACCGGGCATTAAAACATGCTATTACAAAACACAGCAATATTATGCTATATGTATTCAGGGGCACATTTATCAAAGAGTGAATTCACCACCTCAAGTAAATTTGCCATGCTACACGTTGTGGCAATGAAGTCAATTGTGTAGTACTTTTTTAGTGTAGACAGGTGAATAGCAGCAGTGGAGCCATGTAGCGAAATGGTAAAATCTTTACAATGTTACTATTGCAAAAAATAACAGTCTTTGCTGACTATACGACGTTGCAAATTTTTCATAAATTCACGCATTTACAGGACAATTACCCCCTTTATAAATGTGCTTCTTAGTCCAGGACAGAGCAAGATGGAAATTGTAGTTTAAAACACAAGGGCTACAGTTGGTCATTCGTAAAGTTTAAATTCTGCAAAAGTATCAGGCCATGGAATCTAGATGTTCTCTAAATACAGAGCCACAACTAATTCATACTTGTTTGAAGCCTCAGTGGCAAAGTAACTTAGATTATATTTTTAGTTAAATGGTGCCTTTACTTTACTTATTGCTTCTCTCAGAGCAAACCATTCATGTACTCAGTGCTGTGCCAGTGAATTAATTCTAAAATAATCTATTAAATTATTTTATAATTTGGCTGGTTAGGGATTACTCATAAATGTAGCCTATTAACAGCAAATTTATTTAGCAGTGCCTGGTTACCTTAAAAGGCAACCGCTACATACAAAAATACACCCAACTGTAGTAGGATGATTTAAAACTAGTTTCATAATTACCATTGCTTTTAGGAGGTTATTTATTAGGAAACCACAGAGGCTGTATTGCTGTTATTGGTGCTCCTTCAACCTAACTTTTTCATTGGTGCCATGAATTGTGCTGTTAGTCCCTGACAG
This sequence comes from Pipa carvalhoi, assembly GCA_021901965.1. Lineage (NCBI taxonomy): Eukaryota > Metazoa > Chordata > Amphibia > Anura > Pipidae > Pipa > Pipa carvalhoi. Next base: position 5,867 of record JAKJJM010185715.1, read on the forward strand.
AAAATGTGTCCATTATTTTGCACTTGAATATAACTGCTAAGTTAAAAATGAATTAATCATTCAGTGGTTTCCTGATCCCACAAGCAACTTAATGACTTTGCATTCTTCAAAATCTGAAGAAAGCAAAGTGGAAAATACCCATGAGCATGAATTATGAAACTGTTTTCAGTTCAACAATCTATACAGATTAGTCAATTTTTGTATGTGTATGGCAGTTTCATGTTACATTATTTTACCTTTAAGGCTTCATACTGACAGAGCTTTGTCTTCAAAAAGTAAAACGGAAGCTACAGCTAAAATAAAAGCTACTGCTAGATAGATGAGCATTTTGTAGCATGTACATATTATATAAATAACATACTGTATATATGCAGACAGACTAACTATCTCTGTGTGTATGGATAAGGCATAAAGTGAGGCCCCAAACTGATGAATGAATCTTAAAAATAAATATATTCCAAGCTATCTGAATGTTCTCTTCTTTGGCATGTGGTATTTGATTTAATTGCTTTAGAGATATAGTTAAACGAGAGGAGGTCCATTGTTTTTCATATTTTGATCAATAAGAGAAGCGGTAATTTGTTCATATTCACATTGAGGAAGTACATTAGGAGATCTCTATCTACTACTGGTAAGTATGTGATAAATGACTGATTTACTAGTCTGTAAGGTAGACCATGGCAAGATGTCAAGTAGAGAAATTTCTGGTCAAGTAGGAAGCTGAAGATTTGTAATTTCAAGAATGAGGAGAAAACTTTTGTTCCAGAATTTGCATAGGCGTGGATATAACCACCGTGTGGTATGAATAGTACCAATGCTGCCACAGTTTCTCCAAAATACAAGTGAGATTAAGGGGGCAAATTTTATGGCCTGTGGAGGAGATTAAATACCATTTTAAGTTAAACACAATTTATAGTGGGATAGATTTAAGACACATCTTTCAATGGATGGAATAATTACTTTTATAGTGCAAAAACAAAACTTGCACAATTGTACTGTTGAACATATTCCAGTATTACAGCTGGAAACAAAACAAGAACAACAGAAAATAAGGGTAAGAATGGTGACATTGCTTGTTAGGAAAGCTTGATTATTAACTGCAAACAGGTGATATACCTGCACACACCAGCAACAAATATCACTATGTCACATTAACAGGGAACGGACCTATAAATCCAGATTAAAGGAAACTAGTTACTTGTAAACTGCAGTATTTCTAACTTTCTTTTATTAGATTTTACTAAAATAGGAGAATTAGCCTTCCTAAGATTCATATAGATGGAGCTTTTATAAATGAATACATATGTCCCTGCTACAAAATAGCCTCATAAAGTAGCAGTTTGTTTGGCAGTTACAGTTCAAATACAATATCTGAAAGCATGCACAGTTATGGGAGTCCACAAAGTTACATGGAATGTAGTTTTCCTGAGCAATGGACATATTATCAGTCAGAAATGAGAGTGATTTTATTGGTCTTGTCTAATGCAGTATGCCAAGTCATATCCCTAAAACCTACTGGGAACCTGGTACCATCAATGTAGCATTCTTATATTACATGTCAATATTTAACAAGACTAAGCACTGTATAACAAAAAATGGACTTGGGTCTCAGAGCAAGGCCTCACTATGTGTTTTTGATGCACCAGCTTTTTTCACATGCAGCAGAGCTAAAGAAAATATCTAGTAATAGCCTGTGCCGAGCTCCCGTTCACTTACAAGAGGTCTCTAGGCTTTTTCTTAGGTAAGCGAATGGAGGCTTGGGGCAGGCTATTACTAAGCCCTTTTATATTTGCTGCACATGAAGAAACACATAGTGGGGCCTTGAGCTAAGAGAAAAACATGGCGTGTGTGCTGCAGAAGATGCCCGATGCCAGGAACATTCCCCTGGCTTTCTGGTTGCCCTGCACAAGTAGTATTTTTGGTGCCTTGTCTGTGATGCCAGCATTGATTCAATAAATGCTTTTGGTTTTCTGTTTCATTTAAAAGTAATCAGATTGGACACTAGAAACATCCACCTTTAAATATCTGTATTTTCATATTGTGCCCACTTCCCTGGGGCAATTAGAATCCCAATGTAAATATTCATATTCCCATATGCCTAAGGGGTCATTTACACATTGTCAATATGCTCTAGTTGCATAATACCCTGTGTTTTACTGGCCCAAGGCAGCATTTTATTATCACCCTGTATAAATCACATGCATTTTACTACATGAGCTGAAGCTATTCCTTACAATCCCATTAACAAAGTCATTTACACAGGCTAATTATAGCAATTACAGGAGCCTGAGTGCTCTGCTATGGGAACACCATAGCATGCTACCCATTTCTGAGGACAAATCTGATATTTCTGCCATGACCTATAATTCCAATTGGAACATGCTGTTCTGTTCCTGTTCACTGACAGAAGCAGATAAAGAGACTAAGAACCCTTTTCTTTTTATGTGTGTCTGTAAGTTTTCTTTACAGCAAGATTCATCTTCCTTCTTCTTATTAACTTAAGCAATAAGCATTTAGTGGTACAACTCAGTCACTGTACTGTCTACAAAAATAGAGTGACAGGAAAAATAACTGAGCAATTCATGGAAAATATAAATGCATATATTAAACAGGAGGCTTATGCAAGGCCAGCATTAGGACTGTGCCACCTGTGTGATTGTACAGGGTGCTGTTTAAAGGGGGCGCTGCTGCAGCAACAGAAAAAAGAAATAAGAAATTGTGGGCGGCTGGAGCTGCCAGTCAAATAGGAAAGCAGCTGCAACATTCCAAGGGTGCAATGGAGGAGCCTCCCACCCTAAAGCCAGCCCTGGGTTAATGTGCCCTTTGTCAGGACACTGTATTGAATCTGTATCTAGTACAAAACTGTGCCATTCTTTAACCTACACCACTTCTACATCTACAAAAACAAATCAATGAAATATACAGAGGGATATTTATAAAAGGGAAACATGTTTATGAGGTTTTTGAGTTGTACAGGGCACCTCAGTATATGGAATTATCGGGTAGAAACCTCTGCACCATAGGGTGAACCTACCTTCCCACTTTAGATGATACTTATTCATAAAATGTCCTAGAAAGCACACTTATTAAATAGTTAAGTATCATCATTTATAGACACAACTACTGGAAGCACAGACTGAATATATATGGATTATAAATGCATTTGAGGCTGTTTTGTTTTTGGTGGGGACTGTCCTAGAAAGGTGACACACTTTACCATTTGTTTCATTTTTTTATTTATTTATACAATAATATCTGCAATGACTTAATTCTATTTCTACCCACTGCAGATTAAAACTCACAAGCAGCAGTTCACTGTTGCAGGACACAGCCCTGGCATAAATGACATGACATAACCTTTGACATTGTCATACTATTGCCATTGATGGCCAGAGTGGGGACTGCAGCTAATAAAATTGATCAGGTTAATTCTAAGTGTTAATCTGAAGAGGCTGAGTACCGACCCACCCCACTGCAACTTGAATCTTATTTATTTTATAATTTAGGTGGGTTACTGAAAAGTTGAGCCAATGACGCCAAAGCAATGAAACTAAACTAAAAATTCATGAACTAATGCACAATGTATGAATATAGTAATAAAACTAACACTCACATGGTTTTACTTCCTTGTGGTTTCAGCCAAACTTTATCTGTTATATTAACAAACCCCTGCTAGTCCTGTTGTTTACTAGGAAACTTTAAATAATACATATTCATCAAGTGCCCCAGAGACCAAACAAACTAATAAAAATCAACAATTCAACTTCAATGATGACATTTTTACAAGTACTGCATAGGAATAACTGCCATGCCGATCCAAATAGCAATTGTCTTTTTCTGGCATTATTGATTATTCAAAATATTGTTTCTAAAATGTACACATAATAATCCATTGGATTATGGGGAAATGAAATGGCATACCACATTACTAAAAACTATATGTACTGGTCAGACTATGATGTAAAGACCAAACAGTCTTTCTATTGCATAATGAAGGCTCTAACAGTGACACGCAGATCTGTAATAATCTGGGCGGTATTGTGCTAGAGTTTAAGGACTGATTTAAAAACAATTGTGCATGCAACAATCTAGCAATTCAGGGCTGACCTTGAGGGCCTGCGAGTGAGTTCACAATTCAATAATCCATTTCCATATTCACCATTAGACGCAGAGGGGAAACAGCGAGATTGTTAGAAATATCAACAAAAAAAAACCCATTGCATTTTATTTTTGATGCTCCCCAAACACCCCAGAAGAACCAAACTATTATTCAAGCAGTAAGCTGTGCTTCAGGATCTGCACTTTATGCTTAGAATGTCAAGTCCTGTTTAAGAATTCTCATGGCCTGGAAAGGTAAAACTAAGGCATATGCACAGATGCAAATGGTTGTACAGAAATAAGGGGGGGGTTATTGGCTAAAGTCCGAATTGATGCGTAAAGGTGTGAATTCACTAGCTAAAGATAGTCGCAATAGACAGCTATTGTCACAACTTCATTATGGGAATATTGTCGATGTTGTGAAATTAAAATTATCACGGTTTTGCTATGGGAATCCGCTGTTTGAGAATTCGACAGTTGAACTCTCACTTTAGTCAATAACCCCCTCAGTGTACTGCTGCCAGATCAGCTTTCATCTCAGGATCCACAGCCCAGGATCGTGAGATGAAAACTGCGGCTGCAGCTCTCTTCTGTCCCCCTGTATGTGACGTTTAATGTCACACAGTACCCGCTTCTTTGCTTGTTTCTCCAAAATTTTCAAAAAGGTCAGGTGAAGAAATGGAAAAAATCGTTCTGTGCATGTGCTTTATGAAAATGTGCAGAACGATTTTTTTACGATCTTCGCCTGAGACTTTATGAAAATGTAGGCGAAACGTGCAAGGGGGGCAGGTACTATGTGACACTACACATCACATAAAGGGGGCGCAAGAGAGCTGCAGCCGCAGTTTTCAGCTCACGATCCTGGGACATGGATCCTGAGATGAAAGCTGATTTAGCACTTCACTTAATGTAAAATTTACTAAAGTTGAAAACATAATTTTTGACCCTTCCACCCATTTTTCACAGGGAAACAGGCAAAAAGGTAGAAAATTACGTTTTAGATCCTTTACCCCATTTTTCGCCCGATTTTTTAGGTCAAAAACGTAATTTCAGAAAAATCGTTTTCGACTTTAATAAATTTCGCCCTTAGTGTACTGCTGCTAGATCAGTCAGGTAAGTTTAGTTTATTATCAATAGTTCTCCTTTAAATCATTTAATTTAACATAGACTAGCACTGATATTGTTTCCAATGAGAGTGGTCTAGGTTTTGTGTAATTTCTTATAATCAAAGATTAATGGTAACACTGTTTGACCTAACTTTTGTTGCTGCTTTCACTCTGCTACTGACACATTTCTAGACCTTTTTAAATGTACACATTTCCAATAAACGATTAGAGTTCTTGCCATTATGTTCTGAGAGATAACTGGTCTGATTCCAATCCCAGAATAGCATTGTTGTGTCCAATAAGCACTAGAAATACAGCCCCCCACATAAGCACAAACAGTGAATATACTTTTTTTTCACTAATAATAAGTAAATTAATGAATTTACTTACACATTATGCATTATTTTTAGGGGAAAACTAAGTCTTTTGTTTGATGACATTATGACTTTTACAATTTTTATTTCCATCTTAAGATGTAATAAGTGCTGCAGTGGTTGCTATAAATCACTGTCATATATTCACATGGGAAGCATTTTAAAAAGCCCTATGGAGGAATGCTGACATTCTTGAAGCACTTACTGATAATAGTTTGGTTTATCCACATTAGCACATGCATAAGTAAAAAGAACCATTGTTTGCCCCCAAACTGACCATGCACAAGACACAAGGCATACAAAGGAGAGCATTACTGAGTTAAGGTGTGCAAATATTCATTTATTTTGTCTTGCTTGGAGTGAAAATCTTATTTCAAATTAATATGGTGGGGTGAAACTTTTCATAATATCATTGAGGTGATTAGGTTACATCCCTTTATTCATTAAGCATAAGCTGGAACTACTCAATATGATGTCATAGCAACTTTTTCCCTATATACTGTGCACAATGGAATCAGTTGCTACCAGATGAGTAATCAGCAATATTCTCAATAACAGTCTCCTTTATTAAGGTGGCTTGCACACCTGAGCAGGTGCCACAGCAGACATGAAACAAAAGGTGAGACATGGATGTTTGGTGGATTCTTCCAGTGAATGCAATGGGATGACTTTACATGGAGTAGAGATGTAGGATTTACAAGTGTCCAAATTATCTCATGCTTCAGTGCCCCTCTGGATTTCATTTCACAGTGTAAAAGATAATGATTCCCAGGTGATAAACGTGCCCAAGCTATTCACAACTGTGTGACCATTAACAATAAAACTTGGCAGTGATAAAACTGAAATTTGTGCTCACTATCTTACTTAGGTGATATCATGCTGAGATATGTATGATACAAGTGCTCTGTCTTTTGCTGCCAGTTATCAGCTTTCCACAGCTCACCATAGTGGTAGCAATGCATTCTTAATATTCAAGTAACATGGATGACCTGATTTTGGATTAAAACTTTGGCTGATATAGTTTTAGTAAAGCTGTTGTTCTTTTTTCTTTTTGTACACGCCTCTTTATTTGCAGGTCTCCTTATAGGAGATTTTTATTTCAGCCAAGCAATTGAACCTAGGTGTTTGGAATTAGTTTGGTGATGCTCATATTTAATTGCTGGGTTTAAGAAGCCTTGTTGGATTCTTAAGATGGATTGGATGCATAACATCTTAATCCTTTTGCTAATATACTGGCAGCAAAAGCAATTATTACATGCTAATATTCTGTAGTAAAAGCTGTCCATACCTGATCTTCCAGGAGGGCCTACGGGACCAGGGTTCCCCTTGGGTCCTTCTGTGCGTGGTCCTGGTAAGCCTGGCTGACCCAGAAGCCCTGGTTGCCCAGGGGGTCCTGGAAAGCCTTGATCACCCTTTGAGCCTGGCAACCCAGGATTTCCAGGGTTTCCAGGAAATCCAGCATCACCCTTTGCACCTGTAAAATTAAAAGGAAATTCATTGTCGATTCAAGAATCTCAGTAAGGATGATTCTCTTAAATGACAAGTAAGAAATATTACCTGGACTTCCTGGAAGGCCAGGCAGCCCTGGGGTTCCAAAACCTGGCACGCCTTTAACAAAGAAAATAACATTAATTAAAATTCAGTAAAGTTTCATGGAATAAAATATGTGGTTTAGAAAATGCAAGGATATCTCACCCGATTCTCCTTTCTGACCAGGAGACCCAGGAATTCCATCTGGACCTGGTTGCCCCTTCTCACCCAGAGGTCCTTGAGGCCCAGGACGTCCTGGTTCTCCTACAAAAATGAGAAAATTAATTGCATAAATAAACCTTTACATTGCCCTCTAATCACAGTACTCGGATCCTGGTGAATAAATATTAAATTCTCCACCACTGTGGGGAATATTGGACTTTATAAGGTACATGGACAGATGTACTTTGGGGAACAGCTATTTTTTTCCTAGAAAGGAAAGTTTACCCACCATTCCTAGGAAATACTGATTGAGGTGTACATTATATATGAAGACCTGTGTTGCCACAAAGGGCAGAGGCAATGCACATTAAGGGCGAAATGTATTAAAATCGAAAATGGCATTTTCGATTGAAATATTTTCGAAAATGGCATTTTCAATTTAGGAAATCCGAGTTTTTATTTGGAATTCCGAATTCATTCGGAATTCCGAATAAAAACTCAAAATTTCGAGTTTCCCCTTTCTTCCATTAAATGTAACGAGCAGTGCTTCCATGCGAGCACCGCTCGTTACATTAAGCTGCTCAATACAGCAGCCTCTGGGGAGACTCATCTCTCCCCAGCGCTTCCTGGTTGGCCTTAGCCAATCAGGAGCTGCTGACGTCACTGATAACGTCAACGGCAGCCAATTCAATTGGCTGCACGCTGACATCATGGATGACGTCTGCGACGGCCAATTCAATTGGCTGAGCCTTGGCAATTGAATTGGCCGCCACTGACGTCATGAGTTACGTCAGCGGCTCCCGATTGGCTAAGGCCAACCAGGAAGCACTGGGGAGAGATGAGTCTCCCCAGCGGCTGCTGTATTCAGCAGCTTAATGTAACGAGCGGCGCTCGCATGGACGCACCACTCATTACATTTGCTAGAAGAAAATAGAGATTCGGAATTCTGAGTTTATTCGAAATTTCAAATTAAAAACTCGGAATTCAAAAATCGAAAATGTGATTTTTGAATATTTTCGAAAATGACATTTTTTCTATTTTAATAAATTTCGCTCTATGTATGAACTGTTATCCCAATGTAAAAAAAAACATAATAAAAAGAGGATAAAAAAATGACAGTTGACACCTTACTATCATAGACACTTGCCATTATTTGCTATATTCTGTGCATGTTGTTTAATTCTCAAAGGATGTTAACTTCTGCACCTAAAGTAGCTTGTCTTGAAGTGAATCAGCCCTAAAGTGATTTTTTTGGAAACTGTGGTCTGAATTAACCGCTTTGGTTTTCAACTGATTGACCTCAACAAGGAATACACATTTTAAAGGGAATAAGGGCCAGATTCCGGTACGGTCAAAGTCCTGGGAAAATGCCTCTGCGAAGGCATTTCCCCGAAGTGCATGAGGCGCGGCCGCTCAAATAGGCGCGGTCGCGCTTCATGTACTTCACAAACAGGTGAACAGAGCGGCTGCGACCACTCTGTTCGCCTGTTTGTGAAGTACATG
>JAKJJM010185750.1:0-12389 GCA_021901965.1 Pipa carvalhoi
AAAAAAGATAGCAGACCTCAATCCCAATACATGAGTAAATAAGAGTAAATAATACTCACACTTGTTCAATCCCTGTGTGCCAATGGGAGGGAAGATGAACGTACTCATTCGTTCTGAAGTACAGCGATAAAAACGGAAGAAATCCTCCAGCACTTAATCATGGATGATTCGCACCTGCACAAAACATGTTGGATGCAGGCCTAGGCTAGCTTTTTTTATGTGGTCATCTTTTTTAACTTGATTTCCTAATAAAGTGCTTTTACTCAACCCTGGGAGTGCCGGAGGATTTCTTCCGTTTTTATTGTTGAATCTTACCAAAGGTCTAGTAACCATTCAGCTGCTACCACTCACTGGAACATGGGAGCTAGAATACTGAAAGAGAAGTTCTGATTGGTTGCTATACGTTACTAGACCTCTGTAAATGATTGCATCTGTTGATGAATTCCCATTTGTTTGCTGAGAATCTCCTTAAAGGAGAAGTAAAGGTGGAAATAAACACTAGCCATCTAAAACAATACCTTATATTAAGCTGAGACATCTCAATGACAGCTTGAGCTGTGCTGTCATATCCCTGCATGGAGGCAGACTTCATAGCACTTGCGATGGTACAGGAGGGTACAGGATCCAAAGCAAAGCACCACCTACATAATCATATCGGCAGTGCATTTATGTCATCAAGCGTATTGCACCCCCAATGAGAACCGGTAAAAAACAAGCACATGAGCATGATGGTGTGTACGCTATTTTGCACAAATGGGCGGTGCTTTGCACTGGTTTCTGTACAATCGCAAGCGCTATTAAGTCTGCCTTTGTGCAGGGATATGACAGCACAGTTCAAGCTGTCATTGAGATGTTTCAGCTTAGTATAAAGTATTATTTTAAATGGGTAGTTTTTATTTCCACCTTTAGTTCTCCTTTAAACCTCTTTAGTGAGGGGTGCCATATTTATTGCCTCTAGATGGTGCTTTTATTTCTGCTATAAATTTGTATGTACATATGAAGTGGTATTATTCTGACCAATTATGATTTCTGAAAATAAAAAAATCAAACTACTTTTTACAAATAGTGCCTTTAAACAAGACAAAAAGCGCTGGAATTTCTTAATCCTGTGTACAAAGTGCAATATGGCCGACTTGCTTCAAACACAGTAGTGCGAAAGAGACCTTAAGCTTACAGGAGAGTGTAGGAAATCTCTGAAGGGAATTCCAGTAGTTACATTCTCTTTTTCTTTAATAGATGGAAAGTGTTTGCTGAAATGTCCTTGAGGTTTTGATTGAAGAATAAAAAAGCATCAGCCTTCATAGGTTAAGTACAAAGATATTGATTTTTTTTTTTTCTTTCCATCCCTTCAGAGACAAAGTTCAGTATCCTACAAATCCCGAGAAGAAGACCCCTGTCTCACAGAAGAGGATGTATGTATTTACTTTGTAGTCATAAACCCACTCTTATGTGTATTTAATAAATCCAAATCAGTATGCCAGGATATAAAATTATACAAGAGTCCAGGAAGGCTGTATTATGTGCCCAGGGGATTGTTGGTGCAATAACATAGATCTAAAGGGAATCTGTATGAAGATGTTTAAAAACAATTTGAACAGTGTGAGAAGTAACTGGCTGCTTTCACTAGCCAGTGCCATTAGCTACTGTAAATACAGTCTCCGCAGAGTAGTCTGACGAATATACAGTATAATGTTATGAGTTTGCTTCATTTGCAGAATATTTCTGTACAGCATATGGTCAGCTTTGTCGCTATTGGTAAAGATAAAAAAAATCTGGAATTTTATTGCTTTCTGTCTGTTTTTATTTTTACTGACTGGAGGCATGTTATTAAAAAGACCTCACCCAATCCCATTGTTTTCTATAATGCTTTACAAAAAGCATATACAGGACATGTGCCCTAAAGCCAGTGGCGTAACTAGAAGCAAGTAGGCAAACATTGGGGCTGGAACCCCTTGCTTTCTACTCACATCCTTATGATCACAATTTTCTTTATCCCACTTCCTGCGTTTAGCAAAATACTTTAGTCCTTACATGTGTATGTGCTGGCCATGTTATATTGCAGCTTCCTATTGTTCTTTGATATAAGATACAATTTATGTCTGCCCTGTGGAGCCCCCTTAGGTCCCTGGGCCCTGGTGTGGCTGCTACTGGTTCACCACCTGTAGTTACGCCCCTGGTAATATAGCTAAATATCTTACTTTTTAGACATAATTTAGAATGTAAGGAAGCACAGATTAAATATATATTAGTATCAATGAAAGAATCTGAGGCATTTTCAATTTTTGGTGTTATTGTTCTTAAAGGCATAAGACATTCTGGAAAATTGCATATATAAGCTTTGTGGTAATAGTTGGGCACATGTTTCAGCATGACATTTCCCCTAAAGCACAAAGCAAGGTCCATAAAAACAAAAAGGTTTGGTATAGAAGAACTACAATGGCACATTGTATTAACACATTATCTAATTTAAAACCTGTATACTTAGGGGACAACCATGTCTAACACATACTTTGCTTAAAGTAAAATCTAGCTGAGTTTTTATCATATTTTTTTAGAAGAATTTGTCCTCTGTGTAATTGGAAGTTATAGATAATATTACTGAGCAATAAATTGTTGTAATCAGACAAACAAATGTTACTGCAAATGCCTGGGTTTTAATCATCTGAAGTTAAAAAAGGGCAGCTAGCCCAAAACATTGGGGGTTATTCATCAGCAGAGGGCAATCGTTTACAGAGGTCTAGTAACCCATAGCAACCAATCAGAATCCTAGTTTCATTATACCAGTGAATACGAACAGTTGATTTGTTGCTATGGGTTACTAGACCTCTAGAAATATTGACCCTGTTGATGAATTCCCCTCATTGTGTGTTTCAGGCTAGCATATTATTTATAGCTGCTGAGTTCACCCCAGCAGTGTTGGGCATGCCTGCAAAATGTGTAAAAATTTATATATAATTGCTATACTATAACCAGTTTTCTTTCTGATTACATGTTTTCTGGTTCAGATTTCAGCCATGTATTCCACTGTGTCAAAAACGGGACAGTCTCTAAGACTTGAAGAAGAATTCTCACACTACTCATATATTCAAGATCCTGGACAGGATATTTCCCCTACTACTTGCAACGGTACCTATGCCACAGTCCGAGACCTTGATAAAAGCCCAAACCTCATTGGCTTGCCAGATGCAATGGACCTAGCAAATGGCGGCCCTGACCCTGAGTATGAAGCTATTGCAAACATAACCAGAGAGGAGGAGAGGACTTTGCTGTACTCCAGTGCTAGCCAAGCAGTTCTTGCACATGGAGAGAGCGACTATGAAAGTATTGGGGACTTGGTACAGAATAGGGATTATACAAGACTTTAAAGATTGTAGTATGTACAATTTTCAGTTTTAAGCTTGAATAGCACATAACTTTGATGGGACTTTTTGTATTGTCGATCATGGCGTAACAGTGTCCCAGAGAAAGCACATAGCTGCAAAAGCTGCTGTCTAAGGCACTAGGTCGGTTTCATTTTAAAGGGGCCTTTGCATATTTCAGCCTTAAGGAAATGGTGCCATTCAATCAAAATAATTTAAAGGCCGCTCTGTTCACCTGTTCTTGAAGTGCATGAAGCGCGTCCGCGACTATTTCAGCAGCGCACCTCATGCACTTCGCGGAAATGCCTTCGCAAAGGCATTTTCGCAGGCATTCGGAGGATGGAGAATCTGGCCCTAAGTGAGAGATGGATATGAATTCAAAAGGCCATACGCATTATTAGAAATCTTTATCATTTGTATTAGTCATGTATTCAAGGGAACTCTGCAGTGTTGAATTTTTTTAGACAAAAGCCAGTGGTTGCATTTGACAAAGTTTAACGTGTATTAAAAGGAAAGCCATTCTCTATGCCAATCAGTAGTGCCCAGTGAAATAGTTATATCCCTACTTGAAAGCTCATATTTTAAGGGCAGTGATTCACTTGGTGTTTTGAATTCAACCTCAAATCTTGTGCATAGACTCTACTGCAACAAAAATACACAAAAACATGTCTATATGTGTAATGTTGCAGTAAAAAGTCTACAAACAGAATGCGGTTGCCATTTAAGTGAATGCACACAGTAAAATTGCAACTAAGTGCCTAGTGCCGCCTTGCCCTATAAGCTACATAAGAGAGAGGTCCTTGATGCCAAGGTATCTGATGAAATAGCCCTTGTGGCTGACATAAGGTCCTCTGCATCACAGCTAAACATGTCACATGGATGCCCATTCACTTCTACTGTACCACAGGTGGAACACTTTAAAATACAGCAAAAGTTATTGCGTCAAGAGCCTTAATGTTCACCCCATTACTAAAGGCTTTAAAACTAATGGGATTAACCTTCTGCCATACACCACACTCCTCCCTCCCCCATTTCTCCTCTGTGTCAGAGGTAGGCAATATATAGGCCTGAATATGATTTGTGTTATTAAATCAATCTTCTCAATCAATGAAGAGATGGCGCAGACATTAAAGTATTCGACCCCCTGTTAAAATATAGAAGATCCCAGTTGACTGTTAAATGCAATTTGTTTCTACCCACCTGCCTCTCGTTATATGGGATGAATAAATCAAAAACTTATCAATGCTCAATTTTACAAAAATATAGATTCGAGATTTACAAGTGTTTTTCTTACAAATCCCAAAATGCTAATAACGCTTCCATTTTTACAATCTAAGATGTGAAATACAATCTGTATTTTATCGTTTCAGGTTTTTATGTAAACAGAATATACCTATCTATGGTATGCTTTATTATACTGTATAAATCAGTGCTATCTGCATACCAAGAGGAGACTACCTCTGCTCAGACAAGCAGTAGAGATCCTCTCACTCCTATATACAGATGTAAATCTATACAGGAGTAATGATCTGTGCACATAAGAAACAATGCGGCAGTATTTATAAAATTTATTTATACATATGAACTTGTACAGGAGAAAAGGATTATGGTATAATATGTAACAGAGAAGACAGATCTGAATTAGCTCTTGCTGACAGTCATTTTAATATTGTATTTATGTACAAGTCACCAACAGTGACAACCTCTCTTGTAAACAAAGTTTGATACAGGAAAGGGGTGCCAAAGCTTTATTCCATATCCTACATGATACATCATTAGTATGTCATGAAAGATAAGGTGTACCTTGAAGGCTGTGGAATAAATCAGTTAATGTTTAGTTCAACATTGTTCATTGGATGATTTAGGCTGTCCTTGTGAACTCAAGAATAATGTTTAAGGAAGAGTATGTTACTCCTGTAAGCAGTCAATGTTGTTTCTATCCAGGCCTCCTGTTAGGCTGGAGACATACTTGTGAGTTCACTGTGCCCTTTTTTAAAACTGAAAATCTGATGTACCCATTCAGAAATGTTCACGAAAACTTTAAATGAACAGGCTGGCTTTATCTTTCATAATAGTCAAATACTCCATTTAGAGGAATTATCACCTGCAACTTTATCCAGATTCAGTTTACTTTGTGAAAATAAATCAGTTGCAGGCATTTGGCGGCATCATCCTTTAAAAAATAATTAACCTTGATTTGTATGCTTTTTTGATGCATTTTGACATCTTTGTCACTGCCCTAAAACTAGTGCTGTGGGATGGTTGCACTATGACAGCAGCAGCCCTTGCCTATTGCCTCTGTCCCTCAAAACCCCTCCACTATACCTCTTGTCCCACTCTTTACAATGACTGTTCTCTAATCAAAAAAGTTCCAGATGCAGGAAACAAGTTATTCATGGCTGGAACTACAGCAAGGACTAATGTTTTTAGCCTTGGGCTTGTGGGGGATGCTGTATTTACAGAGGCTGATTGGGTTGCAGGCTGAACATCTATGTTGCTATGCTCAGAAAATGGAACAGGTATATGCAGATCTATAACGGATTGGGGAACAAGATAGTATTTCGGGTGATTGAACTGAACAACACAAACTGCCCTTATGAGCTTAGTAATTGGCGCTCCCAATTCGGAGCAGTTGTAACCAGGATTCCAAGCAGTATAAATACCTACTGGTATTTAGCATTACTCAGGACACAATGCAAAATTCATAGAACCATGTTCATGTATGTAATGTATACATTTATATTATTCTTGCAAACTAATGAATCTGTGACAGGAATATGTTGCAAGCTGAAATGTAATTGTATTAGTACTGTAGTTAACTGTAGCAGGTTTGCCCTAGTAATACCAGCCAGTTCTTTGGGTACTGTACATAGCATGCTGCATCTCAATGCTCTTTTTGATTTCTGTGTCCACCATCCAGCTGTAAAATGGTTGTGAAGCAATCATGTGAATGTACAAAGTTATGCTGACTGTTATTTCAGAGTGTATGTTATCAATTGATGGTAAAACAGAATTACAGGCAGGGATATATTACCATATTAGAGTATAACTTCCACAAAAAGGGCTAATTTACAAAGAATGTACAATTGACCACATGCAGCAATGCTGAACTTAGTAGGTTATATAGTTGTAGCCCCTGCATATGAGGAAGCAAATGTAGTGTGCTTTACACTGCAGAATTGCAAGTGACAAAGCTGGTACAACAAAGTTCTGATGTGATCAATGAAAATTCCCATGAACCACTAGATTTAAAGGACCAGTAACACACACACAAAATAAAAATGGCAGTTATTTAAATTAAATGAATTGCTATATGTCTGTTATATATATTTACTGATAGCAGCCATGTTGTTAAACAGACCTCATCCAATCACGTTATTTTCTGTGGTGCTTTAAATAATACATGTTAAGGAAGTGTGTCCGAATTTTGCAGGTCTTTAGGACCCTCAATGTCTGCCTGTTTTACCTTTTCTGTGGATGCCTCAATAAGCCTAGAAATCCCAACACCTGACAAACAAACAAGGTGTACTTTGTTAGTGAATTAGCTCCTCTTTTAGCCTAAGCTTTGGTGTATGTAAAATTGTAATCCTGGAGCATGAGAGGTATATTGAACATCCCTGTTAGGTGAACCTGCTTTAATTACTGTACACATATATGGTTTACATATACCAGATGAGGATAGATCGAACAGAACTAACAAGATATATTTATTTAAATAAACATTAGAGTTGATCAAATAAGTGCCAGTTCCTAAGTGGGCCTTTGTAATGTGACAAAAAATGAAGTAATCAGTGGCAGTGGAATATATATGCCCGGAACCTCCCTCCAAACAAAATTCCTCATTTTACCTGGGAACCAGAACTGACAGAACCCAAGAAGCAGTCTGTGTCCCCAGCTAAAGGCTGGTCTACAGCGGTCTTCCCACCAGGCTGTGGTTACCAGTTGCTGTAAAGACACCATTTAGTTCTGTCCTATTCTGCAACTTTATGATGTACATGTAATTGCATATGGACTGTGTAGTGCTATATATGTGTCAGTATATAGACAAAATATTAGATTTATGCTTTCATCAAAAGTGCTAACCTTAACAAACGGCTGTATATAGAACACCTGTTCAACATGACAACGCACTTGCTGAAAGAAGCCTTTTAACATAGTTACGAATGTAAAAACTGTGTAAGCTTCAGAAAACCCTGCTTAGTGGGGCAAAAGGGGACCCCATTTTTTATTTGTTAGTGATACCTTTTTTGCCTGGAGAATGTTGTGGCTCTCCATAGAAAATAAAGACTGTTTACAGGTATGTTTTCTTAAGATCTACAACTCAGGTGTTGTACTTATTTAGTTTGGGGGTAGGGAGTGATCTGTTTTTTAAACGTACACAATTTAAAATGTAAAACCAAAATTGCGAATGTGCCACAGTTGGTATTTCATGTCAAGTGAATAGTATCTATGGATTTATTTTGCCTTAAAGTAATGATCACTGACATTTTATATCAATGTAACCATCTTAATCTATTAAATTTGTTGTGAAATAGATCCACACAGCTTCACAAAGAAAACATCTGGGAATGTTTTGAGACAGTGATTTGTAAAACAGCATCAACTGAAATATTTAGCCTGGTTCTGTTACTGTATAATACTGTAGAAATGTAAAGATAATATGTTAAATGAGATCATCACAATTTAATATAAATTGTGAAAAAAATGTTTTGCGAGTACTTCGTTTCAGGTAGAGATTTTCATTTTTATACAAAGGTACCTGTTGTACTGTAAACATGAAATAAATCACACAGCACAATATATGCAAAAATAACAGATTTGCACATTTTACAGAACATGCTGATGGGTCAGTGGGTTATTATCAGCACTTGCTGCAGATTGCTAGAGATGTAGATTTGGCCACCAGGACAGAACCACTAATGGGCCCAGGTACTAACAATATCTATAGCTCTAGGACAAGGCTGGTGAACATAAGGCCCAATGGTGAGATTAAGCCCATCATCCAACGGTAGTAGCCTACAACCCTGTTCCAGATCCCATGCATGTTTTAAGTAAGTCCTCATAGTTTTAGTTCCCAGGGTCACTACCACCTACAAATAACCAATAATAAGTTCTTGACTTAGAGCAACTTTTACATCACTGCTCAAACGAGACAAAGCATGAGCAGAGCTTTGGAACATCGGACCCTAGTCCGATCTTCACCCTTTACTCTTCCAATGCACAGCCTTTGGCATTCTGGGCTATAATAACACGTCTTGTTGAAAAGTGGTTACTTTTCTAGTTCTATTCCCGTTAGAAACACTTTAACATTGTTGCCTAAATTATAGTGGGACATGCATGTACATTTTATTGTAAAGTGAATCATAAGTGTAAAGTGTTACCCAAATAAAAGTTTATTGCAAATGTTTATTAGCCAAGCAGACAATAAAAGGTATATTTAATTTGTGACTTGTGTGATTTAAATTAGAAAAATAAACAAGCTTATTGAATACATTTTGTTCCTAGACATTAATGTATGTTTTGTAACCTCTAGTAGCAATATTCAGACAATAATTGCAATGTCCCTCACACTTCATAGGGTGTGTTATTGATTGACTACTGGAATGTTCTTCCACTCTGCTTTGTTCTCCCACTAACAACTACTCTCTCTTACAAATAAGGTTACACAGGCTCATCTTTAATCAAATCACAATATTGTTTATTCCGTTCCTTTTGACAAATGTACAACTTCATAAACATTTATGTATAATTGATCCAGTATCCACTAAGATGCTTTTTTTTTTTTTTTTATAAAATTGATTGTAAATTTCCCTTCTAGCCATTTTTGTTAAGATGGAGTTTCACAGATAGGGAGGTTTGTTGGGTACCAAAATGTTAATGTGTACAAATTGGACAAGGGTGAGACAGAGGCAATTACAGTGGCCTCGGCCTATGTTCCAGTAGCTTGTGCCACAGTGTAAGAAATACAGACACAGCTAAACATACATAACAATATATACATATATAATAAGCAAGGTTTTTTGTTGCCACTGTTAAACAACTTTTGCAATACATATTAATTTACTGTTTTTCAGTGTTTAATTTAAAGCAACTTTCTTATAAAGGTCCCTACTTCTTTCACCTACTTCCCCTTTAGCTGCTCAGTTTGGAATCCTAATTCAAAGACTTGGTTTGCACATGATCAGAAAGAAGCAGGGGTAATTCTGTGAGATTACACAACTGCATGACTCTGATTGAATATTCACAGGTCTCAAGCCTTCCAGTCAGTTCCCTGATGTGAGCTGCCAAACTGAACTGCTGAAGAGGAAGTGAGAGGAGAAGCAGTTGCAGTAAGATACTGGTTGTAAATTGAAAAAGCTTGGAAATGAGTAAAATTAAAACTGCAAAAAGCATTATTTCAGAATGAAAGACAGGTAAATAACGGCTGGAGACTAAAATTGTCATCCGTTTTCTAGGGTCATTTTATCTAGCAGTTAGAATGAGAGAGAATAGAAAGGTAGTTAATGAAAAGCAAGGATAAAAGAAACAAAAAGACTAATGATCCAAGAACATATTGTATTAGAATAGCACCCACTAAAAATTAATTTTAAGGTAAACATCCCCTTGTGTAAAATCCAATGATCTGTTGCCCTGATTGATATAATGTCATATGTTCCAGGCCATTTAAATTCCATAAGAAACCACAAAACCATGCCTGGACAATCACACAAGTAAAACAGTTAATGCCAGGGGATGGTAGGTCATTATTTCTTACTTCGGCTTATTTGGACAATATCAAGTTCACTTTTAGTAAAGCTGACCAAAAAAGAAGCTCTGCATTGGTCAAAATGAAGGAATATAAAAATATTCTCTACATTCCGCCCATACTGACTGCCTTAAGCGATAAGATCACATTTTTTGTGTAAGACGATGGTTCACATGTAGGACTGGGGATATTTCTTAGTCTAATGGAGAGTTTACAGCTGAAAATTAAGGGGAGATTTGTTCAGTATTTATATCCACAGTGTTATTAACTAGTGCTTGTAGATAGGTTATTTGGAAAAACAGATTGTATTCATAGCACACGTGGCATACTGGTATTTATTTCTTATTCTTTACAACCGTATACTGAGTATAGTTTTGAATATCATAGTCTTCCCACAAGCAGGAACATTTGGTACAGTACTTATGTAAGTAGAAGGAGGTTGCAGACCTTCTAGCTTCCAACTTAAATAAGCATTACATTGCTAGCGTTAAATTGCTGACACTTCCCCCTACTGTTGCCTTGCATGACATGGAAGCAGGAGAATTAAATAGCACTCTGTTCAAGAGATTGGCACCTAAGCTTTAGCTTTTTGTTGGTCATTCCTCTGCATGTAGAGTTGCTCTGCTGTTAAATCCCTTCACGGCACTGCAAAAACACCACCTTTACAAAACTAGAGAAATATTGTGTCAAGCAATCTGAGCTATCATTCTTGGTTTATTTTACCTCCGTTTAAAGATTAATAAGAACCCCACAAAAGTTATGCAGTTCCTCAATGGTCAATCAGTAGATCTTAATACATTACATTTCCTGGGATTTTTCAAATTTAGCATGAATTATTATCAACAGCACTTCACCTGTATTTTACTTGAAAAAGAGTTAATGCTAGAGATTTGTCAGTTTGGACTTTTGATTACCTTAATTCGTACTTTGCTTCTGCTCCTATTCTATGTCTTCCAAATTAAGAGAGAATTATTTTTAAAAGTCTGTACAAGGTATATAACCCCTTGCGGTGGATAAAAGTGAAGCTGAAAGTTACTCAGACTCCGCGCCCTAGGATTAACCACCACAAACCCCACTGCGGTAGGAGGATTTCCTGTGGAGAATCAAACAAACTGAGGGTTTAACAACTGGCTAATGTACAAGAGTTATAGTTCTCTAACTGAGAGCCAAAGAGTATTCCTACATACAGCACCTAGCCTATAAAGAGCACCGACACTGAACTGGATTCTTAATATGCATTTGTTTAATAGTATAAATGTTAAACTGAATTTAAACTGAGCATTTCTGAATCATTTTAAGTCGGCATTCTAAAAACACACAGCTGCATATTTGTTCATACTTTTGATTAAGTAAGCTTGACCGGACAGGCTCTAAAATAAACTTTCATTAGATACATTATAACAAGTGGAGTTGTTGTGTTCTGTGCAAAGCTGAACCTCAGGTGCCATGAGAAACAGAAAAAAAAATCCAAATCATGCATTATTCTGTCATTTTTACAAAGCAGGGCTCAGCACAGCCCAAAAATCACAGTTTGTTGGCTGAAGATCACCCCTCCCAACTGTTGTGTAGAAGTCAAAATTTCTTTCTGGAACAAGTCGACAGTTCCAATACATATTACAGCAGAGGCGTATCATGAATTATCCAATGACTGGAAACCTCTAATACTAAACCACGTGTGTTTACAAGCAGCAATCTGCCAGATAAGAGAGTGACTAAGAAAAACTGGACTGGCTTCTATTGTGTAAGGAAAGACCAATCCCATTTTTTTTGTAGATCAACATAGAGATATCCTTTTGTTTTAATTAAAACCTATGAATGGAAACAACAACAAAAAATAGTGGTGATTCATCTAGAAAAATAACCTAAGATTAGTAGTCAAAGTGCCATAAAAAGGAAATACAGAGCTACACTCATAGACCAATAAATAATAGCCATTTCCTTGCCTATTCCTCTAAGATGCAATGATGGTTTTCTGCAAATTGCAAAATCTTTAAATTTCAATGACGTACCTTTGAAAGGATGACTTAGTCAGTTTGCCCATGTTCCCTATTAGTTTTACAACATGTACAATTCCAGTATGACATTCTAACTTTTCTAAAGGTGTCAAAAACAGAGGCTGTCTCATGGGAAATGGTGCTAATGGCAATAAAGCATTATTTATGTCTTGTTGATAGTATATAACTGCTATTGCTGTATTACACATTTCATCACATTTTGTTGTAGTACACTATTTCTGAAACTTTTATTATTGCTTTAATTTCAGTCAGAAAGTGATTTTTTTTTTT
>JAKJJM010185905.1:0-16597 GCA_021901965.1 Pipa carvalhoi
ATCATCCAGCTTCAGATGGAAAAACTACTGGGGATAAATGCTTTTTACTATGGTATAGTACTGCATATGTAAAGATGTAATCTGACTATAGTTCCCCTTTAAGGAGGGCATTTACCTTATTAAATTTATCTGACATTGATTTTTTTTTTTTTGTTTCATAATTTTCCTGTTTGGCTTTTAAACTCCCCTCAAGTTGCTTGGGCCTATTAACATAGCAACTAGGCACTGTTTTCAAGCACAAACTGAAGCCATAGCCCATCTATTAAACAGAAAACTAAGTAATGAACAATGAAGTAAATCATACCTCAGGTTAAAATGCAATGTTTCCCACATTATTATTTTCCCTGATAGTTTCCATTTAACTGAATAGAGAGATTCATCCATTAATGAAACTTGATAAATATACACCCTAGTGTTCAAGAAATCCCCTTGCGTACTAATTACTGAAAATAGATGTATCCGGGTACATTGAGCTTTATTTGAATGATCACTATTCAGTCTAATTAAATGTCTCCTCACACAGTTTTATCCTTAACATCTGACCTATAGTACAAGTGCTGCTAACAAGGTTGAGAAAGTATGTTTTACTTCATCAAAACTATCTGCTACAAAGAAATCTTAATCCACCTGGAATATCTCTATACAAAAAAAGAGGAAAGAGGAACAGGAAAACACATTTTAGATCCGGATCTTCAAATAAGGTAATTTTGTGACTTAATTTCACAAGCACAGTTTAAAGAACAATACATTACACCTTGAAAGTCACATAAAAAGCCAACTACCAAAACATGTCCTAAAGCAGGGAATGACATGACTAAATCCATATCCGCACTTTAGCTAGTAAAGCTTTATCATTAATGGACCGTGTTAATGTTTACTCACAATAGACACAATACGGATGTAATGTGAAAAATGTTGGAAAAGACATGCATGTTTGATGCTCAATGTGCTACCATCTGTTGTAAATGAATTGAAGTTTTTACTAGATAACGTCTTGCCAGATTAAAACTGCAACACCCAGCAGTTTGGTGTTACGGGCATGCTTTATATTCATAGTCACATTATTACTAAAAATAAACTGCAATTATCACATTTTATGTAAAACGAACATATACTTTGTTGCTTGAGCTTAATATCTTTCATTGACACATTTGCATTTTGTTCTTTTACCACATACACTGTGATTTACAAGGATAAATGTATTAGTAGTTTCTGTGATTCTATAACTTGGTGTTCATAACAAAGGATGAATAAAAACCCATTGAGTATTGCCATTGACTTATTGAGAATAATAAAGTAACATTTATATATTTTAAAGTCCCAATGAATTTATGTTTCAGTCGGTTATGCCCAAGGACAGCTGCAAACATATTTCTACTGTTATACAGATCTTTCATACTTAATTTCATGTTACAGTCACTAGTAAAAGTAAATCAAATCAATTAGATGTATTATTTTTTTCTGACATTTCACCACTCATACAATTCGCTTTCACAGTTTAACTGAACTGTAGGAGAAGTCCCATCATCATGGTGAAATAAACTGTCCATATGTGTGAAATGTCTAATCTACATGAGATTTTCGATTTTAAAATTTTAGAAGCACCGAGATGGAGGTGTGAAAAGTTGTGCACAGTGCAACTTCACAAGGTATATTCCAGCCACCACAGTGGATAGTTTGACTTTCATGACTGGTGGTATGAATTGTTGTTTCATGAAGTCATGTAACACCTTCTATATTCTGGGCAATTGAAGCTATGCTTGTAAGAACTCCCTAACACATACAAGGAAGGGTCTCCTTTCAGGTTGTAGAGGAAATAGGTAAAAAAGTGGTTATAAATTGAAAAATTAGAAAATACAATACATTGTAAAAATGATTAATTGCATTGGAATATACATTGCAGTTATAAGGCCAATAACTGTTAGAGAGAGTTACAAAACAGCTGTTGAAATATACAACAGTGGCTGAAATATTTCAATAGCTGTCATTAAAAATTAGGTCTAATCTGGGCATTTGAAATCATATCCTACTTTTTGAGTACATATACCAAGTGTACTAATAAGTTGATATTAACAAAGAATATCTTAGTCACTTCTGGAGCAGATAGGTCTATTTTAACCTACTAGATGAGGCATTAGCTGCTCTAACTATGGTGCACTACATAATATACTCTGCACCCTAATATACAAAGTATATACATGTATCTCCCCATGTATGATATTACTCATATGTTGGAAGACTTGTAGCAATTAACAGCTCACTCAAAACTATGTGCAGTAATGAACAAAGACTGAATCTCTATAAGCAGGCATCCATCCTTACAAGCAACCCCTATGTTGGTATTGGTATTTTAGTATCTTATTGTATTTATGTTGTGGAAAACACTTAAAAGCTAAAAAATTAAAGAAAACAGGGGAAAGAAAGTGCTTCATAATTTAAAGAAAATAAATAACTTACACTTAATTCCTTAACAAGTTAATTTATTTTTCCCTGAAACCCCAACATAGCTAATCCTTCCTCATCATCTTTGATTTCAAAAACAAATGTTATTTTGATGACAGTTTTTTATTTTATTTTGGTACTATGAAAAAATAAAACTAAAAAACGATTTTATTTAAATTAAACTCTGGATACTGTTTTTATATTTCTTGACACTATCTGCTATGGTGAATACTGGTTTGTATGACTACGTACAGTGACTTCTTGTTAAAAAAAGGCATTTCCGTTGATATCTTCTTGGAAAACCCATCATGTTGTTTTTGTACCTATTCAGGCAATTTACATTTTTCCATGCTATTAAGTCTAACATATCTTTTTATTTATTTATTTTTTAATATATCTATAGCTTACAACTGCCTGTTTAGCAGAGTTCTACATATATCAGTTGACCTGGGAGGCAAAGTTTAATCCCTATTTTCCTATACACCAAATGCAGTCAAAATGTGTGTTCAGCTTCTGTTATTTTGAATGGGAAGATTTACATTTGATTTAACTTGTTATTTATAAATAAACTTTAGAAGAGTTAATGCGGTAACCGAAATTTTGGATGTCGTTGGTTATTTGACTACTAATTTGATTGTGTTTTCTTGATCATAATCAAAGGTCTGTTTAGTTGGATGTACCGTGTCACGTTATATATTGATTTAAGTCACTATATGCATAATTTAAGAGGCTGTGATGAGTGGTAGCTAAATATGACTGCTTTTCTAAGCAAATGATAGTTGCCCCATCTAAATTCGTTTCTTATTTCAATGGGTAAATGAGAACATTTTAATATATTATATTCAACTGGAGTTTGCATGGAAAATATAGTTGTTTGTCAATGAAATACAGACAAAAAAGTCATTAATGAAGGTTTCTTGTTAGAGAATGAAGATGTCATGCTATGCTAGTCTTTAAAGCTAGTTTATTATGAAAGTGTCTAAAATAAACTACGTTTGATAAATCATCTACGAAGGGTAACATTGTATGAAGGCATATTTCCCTTCAGTAGGCGACATTTGTGATTTATTTCATTCACCTCACACTTTTTATTCTATATACTTAAGTAAGTCCAACTGATGATGAATGTAATGAACTGTATAGAGTAGATAGACTTTGTTAAAGTGAAAACAATGCATGACTGAGTGAGATCAAGCTTGACCTCCCAGCCAGTTGTAAGTTTTATAATGAACGAAAACCTCAAATTAACAATAAAACTATTTATTGTGCGCCAGTAAATAATGGCACATAGTGTAATGTATCACTCTGCATCGATGGCCATATTATTATTAGATAAGGAGATCAATATTTATTAAATTGTTTAAATGAAGACTTCCCTCCCTATTTTAAAATATAAACAGAAGAGCAAAAGGGTAACAATGTTCTGAACTTTTTGACTTTCAGGCTCCGTATCCCACCATCCACTACAACTTTGATCATGTGACTACCATCATTTTATAGACAATCAGCTTGACTGCCTCATACATAAATTAGACTTGCAACTATTTAGCATATGATTAATTATGCAGATACTTGTCTTGTAACTGTATTGTTACTATTTTACTGGTGGTGGTACAATATTCTTTGTTTGTATACTACAATTTACAGCCTGCTCTCACATTCCCTAATAGCTCAGTGTGTTATTAGGTTGATTCCCAAGCAAAAAGTCACTGGTTTGAATCGAGGAGCAGCCATGAAGAAGATTTCCCAAGAAAAGAGAAACAGCATCATCCAGTTCATCAATAGCGGTCTCTATTAGCCAAGAAAATTGCCAAACTGCATCATGTGAGTGCCATGACAGTTAATGACATGAATAGGAAATGAAGTCCATCCATCCATTCAAAAGCCAAGAGGTGGATGTCTGGGGAAAATATCAGAGTCAACAAGTCGGCTCATCACAAGGTCTATCAGTTTTGGTTCTATGGCTATGGAAACGAAGCATACATTGAGATTGGTGCAGAAATGGTTCAGTGACAATGAAGTAGAGATGTTGGATTGGCCCCCACAGTCCCCAGACCTCACCCCAATTGAACACTTGTTGAAGAAAAATCTGTATTCGTACCCAAGTGAGTTGACCAGTATGCACCAACATTGGGAACGTGTAGAAGAGACCTGGGATCAAATTTTAGTCAAGACATGCTTAAATCTGATCAAGAGCACGCCCAGAAGGATTCAGTCACTGTTGAAAGCAAAAGGTGGATTTACAAAATACTAACAAAATAATAAAAAGTAAAATTTAGAATTTTAGGAACAAAACAGTAACAATACAGTTACAAAACAAGAATCTGCATAACTAATCATATTCTAAATAGTTGCAAGTCTAATGTAATTTATTTATGAGATAGCCAAGATGGTTGTCCATAAAATGATGGTAGCCTCATGTTCAAAGCTGTAGTGGATGATGAGATATGGAGACTGAAGGTCAAAAGTTCAAAACATTGTTACACTTTTGCTCGTCCGTGTATTATACCTTTGTCTAAGCACCTGTGTTGCTAAAATATTGTTCATGAGATACTATACTTTTACCTTTTATGTCATTATGAGTAATTAATTGCAAAACTGGAAACTTACCCAAAAATAAAATAAGTCTGCTGAAGTGGAATAGGTTTGGATAATTGTACAATAGTTAATATTAATAAATGGTTTAGGTTTACAAAAAGATTCCCGCGACATGTATTATACTATGCCCTCTGGGTGTTTGTCGATTTTTGAGTCAAGCTCATTCAGTGATAAATGTTTTTCACAGTACATGAAACATGTTTAGTAGGTTGTTTCACGCTAGGTGAAATATACCTTAAAATGAGGGAATGTTGTAAAACTAATATTTGACAACATACAACAATTATTATGAGAATCTAGTATCATAGTATTAGTTGTCCTTTAACCCTCGAGAATTATTAGTGACCTCTGGAACACAATCTATTACTTCTCAAAAAGTTCATATCTATCTCGGATGCTGGTAAAGTGAGGGAATGCAATTCATTTTTTAAATTTGAGTTATATTACAGGATCAGTGGAAGCTCTCCATTCTACAAAGGAAGGCATTACATAATATGAAAGTCTTCTAAGTTGCACACAGCCAAAACAACAAAGTTTCTCACAAATATATTTACATTTTCTACTTTCTTCAGTTCATCCCAAAGCAAAGAAAGAGAAAGGTAACCTGTCCCAGGGAATGAATTGATCAGATAGTTTGTTGGTATGTCCAGTGTATCAAGGTCTTTTCAGGAGAAATTTTGGAAGCATCTAGGTTAGGGAAAAGGGCCAGTAAAGAGAACCAACGTACTGATGTACAGAGAGCTCCACTGAGCTCTGCACAATGATCAGCCTTTATTTAGTTAGATCTGTTTCTTCTTATATGTGGCTTAAAATGATGTCAGATGAACCCTGTAGTTTACAAATGCCATATATCAGATGCTTTGGTATAATATATGAGTGGTGTCTCATCTAGAAGATGACATAGTTCTAATCTTACAAGACTGACAGCACAAGTAAAAAATATTACAAGGTAATCACTATTTTTGAGTAATTAAGGAAATATACATCTTATTTTTATATTCTCCATTAAGAATTAATTAGATGCCCAGTGAATAAATAAAATCTATTTCATTCATAAGCAAAACTTGGAAAGCTTGTTTAGTGTTTCAAGATCTTTCCAGGAGTAATTTTAAAGGTATCTAGCTTAGAGAGCCAACAAAGAGAACCAACTTTCTAATGTACAGATAGCTCCAATGAGCTCTGCATATAGATGAAGCTCAGAAAGAAAAAGAAAGACAAAAATGACTTTGGAGCTCACATTGGTTCAGCAGATTATGACAGTAAAGAAAAGTAAAACATATAATGAGAAGACTAAAGAAGTTAAAGAAGTACAACACAGTATTTGGGATCCATTAGGGCCAGTTTGTGTATCAATCCTAAAAAATGTGGCATTTTTATTTATAATACATCTTACTTTCTTTGTGTTGGACTGTGGAGACCAAGTCATGAATGTGAATTATCTAAAATTGAGTTGGAAACAATAGCAGTGGGTGAGTAATTGTTTATGTAACAGATTAAAGATCTCTGACAACAGAAACTGATTAAATAAATAAAAAAGAAATTCAAATCAGGACTTTGGCTTCAACGAACACATTTTTCATACTACTGGATAAAGATAGAAGAAATGTCATTCCAATTGAAATATTTTTACTTTCTGGTATGACTGGTCTTTTAACATTTTCTGGAAAAGGAACATGCTGCATAACATGTAAAAGCTTTATTTAGTCACAATCAGATTTGTTTTCTTATATTTCTACATGTCTGTTGCTGTACATGATGTCAGAGTAATGCTGTAGGTTACGCATGCCATAGATTAGGTACTTCCTTATAATACATGACTGATGACATCTAAAAGAATACATTGTTCTAATCTTACAAGATTGACAGCATGGGTACAAATTTTACAATATAATTGGCATTACTAATGAGTAAAAGAAATATAAATCTTATTTTTATATTCTCTATTTTAAAGAATTTTTAACCCAGTGGATAAATAAAGCCTATTTATTTCAGAAGCACAATACTTGCCACCTCCTATGAGGCATCTAATTCTGGTTTTATTGCCAAATTATTTGTGAAAAAACATAAAATGTGGTTAGAGGAATAATCCAAAAGTTCATTAAAAAAATCTGTGTACCTTTCTCGTTTAACAAGTTTCACATTGATATGCATCATCAGGAGGTTACATATGAGGAAGGGGGTTTCACATTCATCTGCTTCGTCAGGATGTTACATATGAAGAAGGGGGTTATTGTCCCCCCCATGTGTTATTTTAACACTCTGCATTAAAAGGTATTTTGACTTGTGTGTTTTTTTTAATGATATTCCTTTAAGTCTCCCTTTTAAAAATGTTAGCAAACCATCATTAAAGTGCACCTGTCACTTGGGAGGAGGATACTACAAGGTAGAAGTAGGGCTGTCCAAAGTTGGACTGGAGTGCTGTGGCCCACCAGTAACAAGATATCAGGGGCACAAAAATCATTATATTTTTAGATTTTTACTTTCTCTTTCTAGGTCCCATGATTTTCTTGTATCCTACCTTCTTTGTTCTCCAAAGCCTACAGGTTTTACACTACCACAATATTGTAGTGGTGCAGTCTGAAACTCCAGGAGGAGCCATGGATGTCAGGGCTCATTGGGAGTTTCCTCTGTGTCTTCTTGGGCCAGTCCAATGTATGGGCAATCATTGATTGATAATTAAAAAATGATCATATTCACAATATTAAATATATAGTTCTACAATATACAATATATTGGAGGACTGTTACTGCAATACTCACAATTTAACCATTGAGTTGGCTTGGAACACATCCATTGCAATGTGAGCACTCCATTTTGCAGATCATCATACCAGTAAATAATGCACCTGAGCGGATTGCTTCTACCCATAATAATCTCCCCCAAAATGACAAGTGCACTCTAAGCCATTTGTAACTAGTGTGGCATTATACACTATTCATATCAAAACTAGATCCAACTGTTCATATTTTCTGCTAGCTTACTATTATACAAAATACATTTCTATAAAAAATCAGTTCAACTTCATGTGTTCGTTGAGTCAGTATCACATAGTCTGACACTTTTTTTGACACTTGTAAACTCCAAACTGTAGGCCATGAGCGGGTAGCAATAAACACAGCTTTAGAAAAAATAACCAGTAGTTTCTTTAGGGTGTATGGTTGAAGGTGCAGCAAATAAAATAGAAAATGCTGCATCTACACCAAGTACATTGTATAATTTGAAATGTGCTTAATTTTAATAACATATGAAAGGTATTACATATATTTTAGTCCTCCCGCAGCACTGTGCCAGGCAAAATGAGGCATGCTATTGTTATTGCTTTATTTTCCTGTGAATGTCAATAGATATATGAAATGTTTAACATTGGTTTTTAGCAACCATTAGTTATGTCTGTGCAATATGTTTTAACAAATTTTAGCCTGTTCCTTTCATTTTTTGCCGCGTGACACTATTGCTCTACAGATACAGATAAGTTACAAGGCTTGTTTTACCCAGCATTCTCTGGGCGGTATTTATTAAGTCCAAAAAGTCTCCACCGGAGTGTTTTCGGGCTTAATAAAGGCAGTCCCGATTTCCATATTATGGAAATCGGTGTTTCTCGATTTCCATAATATGGAAATCGGGTATTTGTACTGATCCGTACTCATTAATTAAAATGGCTACGGATTTTTTCGGTACAAATATCCGATTTCCAGATTATGGAAATCAAAAAATACCGAATTCCATAATCTGGAAATTGGGACCGAATGAAAGTCTGAAAGACCAGACCGGTCTTTCCGACTTTCATAAATACCGCCCTCTGTAAGTATCAGTTGAAGGGTCTAACTTGCTAAATACTGAAATAAAACAGTCAGGTGTGTTTTGAACCTCAGATGAGGCTTTCTTTCATTTTTTTTTCAAGTATTATATTTTCCATGTGGCAGTGGGGACTTACTAAGCTAAAGCTCTCTATAGGGTTTATTTATAAAAGTCAAAAAGCTTTTCAACTGGTTAACTCTGGAGAAATAGCCATTTTTTTCAGTTTTGCAGTTTTCACCTATTTAAAAAGCTGTTCATAGCCAATCTCCCATTGTTTCCTATGGAGTTATTCCTGTAACTTAGCCATGGTCAAAAAAGTTAACTCATTGAAAAGGGATATTGATATTGATCTGTAATGGAAGGTTGACCTAAATGGAAACACTGCAAGGTTTCAACTGATCGACATTTGTTGATAATGTTTTTTCTACTCAATATAAATCAGCATAATTAAATAGTACAGAAAAATGGTGAAACAAATTGAAAAGTCTAAATGGTCTTTATAAATACTCCCCTATATACCATTATATCCATAGAACAGAAGGCTGGATAAGGAAAGTATTTATGGTTTATTTGTGTCCTTTTCGTGTATGTTTAACACATGACAGCAATGTGTATTGATTGAGAGGTCTTATTATTAATAGCATCCCACTTAGCATACCCTGACTCTAGACAGGCAAGAAGAAATTCCAGGGGTTTATACGATACAAGTGTAGATGACATGAAGATTGTGAGTGCACACATTTGATGGTGATGCAAGTTTATAACACATGATAACATTAGAAGACCCAATAATTAAATACAAGGGTATACAATTCCTTTCTTTTGTTTTCTGTGACTATTGTAGTGCCATTATTTCACAGTACACAATTCTCACAAATTATCCACCAGGCACACATCAATAGACTCCTTTCTGTCTCCTTAGTGGAACTTCAGCTGCTAGGCTAGATGTTTGAATGTGTAGAAGGAGCTCCAAGTTTAAGGCCTAGTTAGTAGTCTTGCAAGGAACTGCTCTCAAGGTGGAAGCAATAGGTAACCTCTACAGGAAAAGATATATAAGTATTCCTAGCTAACAGAGAGCTATATGCTAGGACTTGTAATAGGGTGTGGTACAGCACATTTGAGTATGGGTGAGGTGGTAAGCTGCTATTGTACCAACAGTAATGGTATTTCTGCCAGTATTTAAAGTGCTAGACTGTTTTGTATTAAAAATAAAATTTACATGAACCATGTTTTAATTTATTCCCTGGCACCAACCATGCATTGTCTTTAGGGGATTACTTTTACCCATCAGTCAGCAGTGAACTATCCCTAATATAATATATAATAAAAAATACTATATAAAGGAAAAGGTATGATCAGAAAAATGGAAGTATGTCATCAGGAAGAACATTGCTTCAAGTTCTGGTCATAATCATGTCATTTGATATAAAGGGCGAAATGTATTAAGGTCGGAAAGACCGCTAATGGTCTTTCTGAAAATCTCGCGGGAGATGATCTCGCGAGAATCTCACAAGCTTAAGCCCGAAAAGACTCGAATCCGAGCATTCGAGTCTTTTCAGTCTTAATAAATTTCACCCATAGTTGTGTAGCCCCGATGAACTTGTACATATTTGTAATATTCAATGTGCACCGTTTCTACTATTATATATCTTTAAGGGACTCCATTTAGTGTGCTTGGAGTTCCCTCTTGTGACTTCTAATATGGCACTTATTGCAATGTTATTTCTAACAGGCAATATTATCTATTTGTGATGCAAGTGATTTAGGGCCACCTTAGCTCATGTAAGCTGGTGTAGTGGATGGGCCTTGGGTCTTCTTCGACCACATGGTGTTGCAGCAACAACACTTCCACCCTCCTGGTGGAGGATCTTCATAAGGTACTTTACTTGAGAATAGTTCCTAAGTCTAGCTCACCTTAGAAAGTAAGAGCAAGTAGGCTAGACTATCTACCTGGGTAGCCCTCTACCCCACTGGGATCATAGTGGGCCTAGAGGGACTTGTGTATCTCAGCTAATAGGACAGATATAGAGCTTAGGGTTCTCAGTGGTAGGCCTTAGGGTCCAGGGATTAGCCTCACAGAAGAAGAATTCCTGAAAAGGTTCATCCAGCAATTGGGGCCACCCAGAAAACTCCTAGGACTCACATTGTTCTGATACAATTATCTGATCCTCTGGAGGTAACTATACAACTGTATTAAACTATGTTGTCTATCACTATATGTTCCATATGAATATCTGATTACAATGGATGCTGAAACTACTATCCTTTACTTTGCCTTTAACCTGTTATTATTTTAATAAATATACAGTATGTCTCTGGTTTGAAGCAAGAACCACTGGCACCCTACTTCTTAACTTAAGTGCACCACATTGCTATCAAATTGTGTTCCATACCTACCCCAATATGTAAGCAGGGCCTACTTCCCTGAGTTCTCTCTTAGCCTGGGGTGCAAATGAAATGTTGCCACAGATGGTTTAGTACATACCGTCACTGTAGCGCTACAGTTGTTAGTGTTTTAGTATCAGGAGTCATTTCAAAACACACTGATGTTTACAAACTGGCTATAAGTGTTATTGCCTTCCTGCTATCTGTGCTAAAAAATATCAGATGAGCTCTGGGACTTTCATTTTAAACCAAAGATTAGCATTTCTTCTTCCTACCACTTAACTAATTGCCATAGCACTACAATATTACACAACGTAATGACTGGTAGCTGCATGATGCTTCAGAACTACGAAATTTAGGTTTGTAAAGCCAGGTTCACACAAGTGTATTATGTGCTGCGCATAATATGCTCGTGTGAACCTGGCCTAAGAAATAATCAGTGTGAAGTGGCAGAGAGCAGAAAGCAAATATAATGAGTTAAAAGAAGCCCACCTCACCATTTGTCTCAAATTGCAGTGTATTTAGAATGATTATAGAGGTGGTCCCAGAAAAATTAGAAAGAAGGAACAAAACTTCTAAAATGAAAGTCTTTTGGGATTGATAAATAATTGAGTTTAACAACTAAATGTGAACAAAACAAAATACTTCTTTCATTCTATGTTCAAACATGTATTGAATGGTAAATGACACAAAATTTGTCATTGGAGTAAGTATTGCTCAGGTTTAATCTATTGCAGCCAAACTTCTGATACTAGAATAATAAAAACAAAAATCTGATTGGTCGCTAGGCCTATCTAATAGTGTACAGAGAATTTGGTACTAACAAGGCAGGTAACAGAGTCTGAAAGTGAGTAGTAGATGGGATTTTATTTTATTTCGTTTTTATTTTATTATTATTGAACGTCCAAAGCACACCTATTGGTAAAGGTAATATTATAAACTTATGGATACTAAATTTTCACTTCCTAAACACAAAACTGATACAAATTTGCTCTTGTCAGTCTGAACTTCAGAATTTGGTTTCTTAAGTTTATAAAAAATATCCAATGAAAAGCTTTATATTCCAGCATAGCTGGATTCTTGTAATTATCAGCATAAAATAATTATCCGCTCTAAAATAAATCTTATTTCCCAATCTTACGACCTCTACTTGCACCTAGGATGAGTGGTCTAACGTGGGACCCTCACCCCCAAAATATTAGGGTGAGGGTCCTTTAGTGTGCTATAAAATTATATAAAATTAAAATAAATGACAGTGGAATCTATGGTGTTGTTCCCTGTCAGGCAGGATCTGCTTCCAGTGAGTTGGCAGCAGTGCTAGCGAAAAGGAACTTTTCCAGTGAGGATCTTCAGTGTTTTTTTTCAATTAGTGGCAATTGACATTGATCAAACAGAAGATGGAGGCTCCAAATATCCAGATCCAGTGCAACTTTATGAGTCATAAAGTTTTGTAATAAGTTTTGCATTACAAAAACCAGATTCTAGATAAAACCAATACACAGTAATGGACTCAGAATGAAAACCAAATCGTGGGGGTTTGCCAAAATCTCAAGGAAAATACATTGATAAATATTTAAATAAATGAAAACTGCATTAGCCCTACCTTCAACCTTTATCTTAAATTTGTACTACTCTATGGGGTTGAATAGATGAATAGATATCAAGGGTAGCGGTACATGCCTTTGAAAGCTTTTTCATGAAAAATGAACTTGTTCACAAATTAAAATATTAAATACTATTAATATACTGCTTATTTTTTAACTTCAGTTTTTGAACACAGTCATTTCAAGCACACTAATAACTACTTATTGGAAATAGTCCCAGATTAAGCAAAAAAAAAAAAAAAAAAAGAATATTTCTACGACAAAGATGATTCTAGGGTGTAAATTCTTCCTTTAAATTCTGCTAAAAATCTTTTAATGTCCAGTGAATGTAATACAGAACAATACGCTATAATTGTTTGCCAGTTCTGGAACCTTTCCAGACAAAAGTTCGCCATTATAGTTTCACTAAGTAACATATGATTAATTAAGAACACAGTGACCTAGATTTGCTAAATTAATTTCAGTCCTACTTATTTAATCACTTTGGGTTATACGTAGGACATAATACTAAATTTTATATATTTTCCAGCTTGATTTCATGTTCATGGTTCATATTGCTTCACAGCAAAAACTTTATCATCATCCTAAAAACTTCCATTTTTTTAAATCCTTTTAAAAATGGCAGAATCAACACTGACAATAGACAGTTTTCATAAAACTATTATATTCATTGCTCTCATAATCACTGTGCTGATAATTTCTCCAGACTAGTAAAGCTAGGGCAATATTAGCACGTCTAAATGAAAGTACAGATTTCCTCTTCTTTTTAAAGCCCTGATACCTTTTATTTGAGACCAGTGTTTTGGTGATTAATTTCTCATAGTCTGATTGTACACAGCGATTTCATTAATAAGGAACAGGCCTAAAAAAGTAGCCGAATGCGATGTTTATACCAGCAGTACAAACAAAATGGTTTGAGTTTATTAGCACCATTGCTTATGGAGAGTTATTCCTTCTGTCTTTTTTTTATCTTTACTGATAGCAGCCATGTTGTTAAACAGAACTCACCCAGCCCTACTGTTTTCTATGGAGCTTCAGGAAGTGTGCCCGAAATCCATATTTTTGAAGCTGAATAGCTAAATATTATACTTTTTAGACACAATTTAGAATTTTTGGAAGCGCAGACTGAATATATAATAACTATAAATGCGCTGAGGCAATTCTCATTGTTTGGTATTACTGTTCATTTATCAGTGGCTTGCAGTCAATGGAACTGTAGTCTTTCTGAATCAGCTGGAATACAATACTACAACTTTACACTAAATCATTTGGTCTGATTCAGAACACCAGCAAGAGGTGAAACTATGAGAGAAAGACAGTCTTTTATTATTATAAAGAATTACGTACCCCTTCTATCATTTGTAAGAATAGAAAAAGAGACCTTAAAGTACCATGCCTTAAAATTGCTCTATATATCCTGTATACTACTTATATATGGTCATGGAACTTATCAGTTACCTTTAATATCTTTACAAATTAAGAAAGAGGCCAGTAAAAGCACATTATCTTATACATTATAGCTTAGTACAAGCTTTTGGGGAATATTTATTAAAAGTTAAAAAAAAGATATGTTTTACATTTTACTGTATTGCCCAATTTTTTTTTACTGATTTTTCACCTAATTTAAAAAAAAATCAATAAAAATTTAGGACAAAAAAACAATCAAAGAACTATCCAAAATCCATTGAACTAGATGTATCATGACGATATATTCAACTGAAATGTGCAATATTTTGTACATGTACAAGTAAGACTTTATTAGAGTCTAAGGGAAAAATGCCAAAGTAATAAAAGTAGAATTGTACGATTTCTGAACTTTTCCTTTTTACATCAGTAATTGAAGACTGCCACCATGTGGAGAGTATGTGTAAGAAAGGAAAATTTGCGTGACACAAATAAATATTGGTTAAATATTCCTCAGAAAACGGTGAGCAAGTACGATGACTTCAACAGTAAAATGGAAAAATCTAGCATTCATACTTTATTCATACCTTTTCTCTACTGCTTGTAAATACAGCAACTGAAATAAATCAGATATCACAACTAAAGCAATTGTGTCCCTTGATGTATTTAAGTACAGCTGCACTAGTTTTTATGTGAATACATACGAGCACACAGCCTATACAGAAGGGAAGCTCAGAATCTCTACGTTTTATGTTAGTCCAACTATTTTAAAAATCTTTTCATTCCTTAGGGACCTATTACATAAATCTTGTGAAAAAATGAAATACAAAGTAGCAGCAAACAGCAAGATTTTTAGCCCCTCAAATATCCCATGGTTTCGAGGCTTTGGAGCAGAATTCAGACCCCTAGTCTGACCAGAATTCAGACCCCCTAGATGTGTTATTGACAAGGGGACCTTGATTATATGAATCGATTTGGTGACCATTCCCATCTACACAAGTAATTGGTCTGAAAAACTCAAATAATCAAGGAGGTGATATAAGCAATTATTGATTTACCATTAAAAGATAAACTGCTGTCTAAGAAAATCAATATGAAAATGTACTCGGACCCCTTTGTTTGAATTTTAGTTCTGGTCCAATTCCCTTGTTTTTGTGTTGTTAGAATTATGATTAAAATGACTAAACACAAAATAAACAGGCAGCCCCACATCTATTCTCAGTACCATAAAAGCTAAAATTGTACCAAATTTACATGGTATGTATGTATGTATAATTTCATTTATAAAGCACCACAAATTTACACAGCGCTGTACAATTCAGCAATACAAATATAAGACAAACATGGGAAAAGTATACTAACAATACTAGTATAATATCACGAGGATACAACACTTTAAGTGCCAGGTTGTGGCTGACACAATGAGTTGGAGGTCCCTGAAAATACATTTTCAAACTGATTTTCAATATGAACATTTAAGTTTTAGTATGAACCTAAATCTAATCTAGTTTCCGTACAAAATCTTGAGTTTCTAGTTGAGGTTCATAATAAAACCATAGTAAATACAAGCTCTAATACCGACCTTGTGAATGTTTTGTATTCAATTCATAATAGTTCCTTTCTGTTATGGCCTTATCCAATAAAACTTGAACCTGCCACAGACTGGAAATGTCGGATTTTCTCAGATACAGAAATAGGAATTTTCAACAAAAAATTTTGCTCAAATTTTCTATTAATCATTCAAAAGATAGTACAGATCTATAGGGATGCATATTTTAATCTTATTAAAATGCAATTGTCTATGAAGTACTTTTGGAGCGGAATAGCAAAATGTGGCAATTTCTTGTTGATATTTTATGAAATTTGTTTGCATTTGCATTGCCACTTCTATCCTGTAGAGCAGCAGTGGCAAACCTATGGCACGCGTGCCAGAGAGGGCATTCCGAACCCTCTCTGTGGGCACGTGCACCATCACCATCACTGCTCTAACAGTTGTCCGAGATCCTCCCGGTGAACAAGCGCTCCTTCAGTGTAGGCTGAAAACTGTCAGGTCGGGTCCAAGGCCTGTACTGAAGGAGCGCTCGCTTGCCGGGAGGATCTAGGTAGGATAGCTGTTGGAGCTGCAGCCATGACGTCATTCATCGGCGCCTGCACTGCGGGGGAAGGTGCTGATAAATAATGTCACTTATCTGCACTCGGTGCCAAAAAGGTTCGCCACAACTGCTATAGACTATGACAGGGTTAGTAACATAGTTTATAATAATGAAAAAAGACACAAGTCCATCTAGTTCAGCCTATTTTCCTGCAATGTTGATCCAGAGGAAGGCAAAAAACCCATGAGGCAAGAGCCAATTATCCTCATATTA
>JAKJJM010185944.1:0-11059 GCA_021901965.1 Pipa carvalhoi
TGTACTTTGTTCTATTCATTGGCTTAGAAAGGTACTTGGGATAAGTGGCCTAAGTCCATATATTTCAATACAGAAGAATTTATATTCAACAGAATAATGGCCTATGTCCAATACAAACTTCGTTTTTTCCAAGAATATCAGTTTTTGGACTTAGGCCATTTTTCCATTGAGCTCTTCACATGAAAACAATTGTAAACTGCAACTGCAAATAGTGTATTTCTCCTTTTTTTACATATCTTAAATGGCAATAAGACCAGAAAAAGTAAACCACATATATATAAAACATGTATTCTGTATTTGCAATAAACTCAATATATCTACCCATTACTACATGCCACCTTTATTTTTTATGATAATGCAACTGGATTTTATCACAGGAAGCACAGAAGGCTTTTGTGATCTTTACCTGCGCTCTAAGCAGAGATGAGTTGAGTATAGGTGATACCTTTTATTGGCTAACTGAAGTTAGCCAATAAAAGGTATCAACTATACTCTTCTCTTCTCTGCTTATATTTATGGCTAACACGGTGCTACACTCTATTATTATTTGCGCTCTGTAATGAATTGATCATTTTGTTTAAATCTTAGGGAAGATTCATCTGATATTAAATGTAGAATATCATTACATTGTTATACTGCACTTGGTTTTATTGTCCTAAGCTTGGATGTAATGGCCAGTTCTTAATCATTAGCAGTCAACTATCATATTCTGGAATACCTCTTCCAGAAAACTCATAAACCTAAAAAAGAATTTGCACTGGTGTTTAAACCAATAGTAAATGAGTAAGCAATTAGCAATAATAGGTCTGACACGGTTAGAATAATTAAATCACTTGTCTAATTAACTACTTTATATTTCAACACAAGTGCTTATTTATCTGTGTCTGAATTCATCCCATAATTTAGAAATTTTGTCAGTACACCTAACAAGTCATATCTGAAGACTTCCTTAAACACACACAGATAAGTTTATGTATTGGAAACTTAATAATTCTTGGGGGATATTTCTAAAAGTCAAAATGGTTTTTCTCCAATTTATAAAGCTGTCAAGTCAATTTTTTTGCCCAAAAGTGTTCACCTGCTTTAGGCTGGCAAAAGCCCATTATTTCCTATGGAGCTGGTGCTATCGCTTAGCCACAGTTTAAAAAGGATACCAATATTGATCTGAAATGGAAGATAAAACGAATAGAAAATCACTGCAAAGTGAGCCAGGTTCAGCTAATTGAAATTTTATCAATATTAATTTTTTTGGTATTGACAATTTTTTTTATTGACCCTATAAAAATTAGTGGAATCAAAGTCTAGCAGAATGAGAAATAACATTGAAAATCATTGATACACAGCAAAATGGATAGAAAAGGTCAGATGAGTAGTGCTTGTGTTTGAGGACATAAGATCTTGGCACCTGATGGTTACACAAAATCATGTGCTGGAAAATAAACAATGTTATTGTATTTAATAATGTATAATATATATTCTCTTTTATATAAAAGATATATCACTTTTAAGAGTGGACCTACCACCTAATATTTTACAGTTATCAACGCTGCCTTTGTTTTACTATAATAAAAGGAACATAATTAAATATTAAAAATTCTTAAAGTGTGCTTGAATCACTGGGCATTCTCTAGGCTCCAAAGTTTTTTTTTAATGGTGTGCTTGCAACAGAAAAGGGGTGCTTGGAGTCAGGTGCACATCTGTTTGACATCCGTCTGACAAATAGATATGCATCTTGACTTCAAGGCTTTTTTGTGTTACAAGCATATCATTTAAAAAAGTTGGAGCATATGGTATGTTAAGTGAACTGAGTATACTCTCATAGTCAACTTGTTGTTGACTAAATTCTTTATATGTCGTGGTGCATGTGCTCAGATAAGGGTACTCAAAGCTGCACAGAGTCCTGTGGCAAATGCAGGAGGCAGAGACCCACATCAGCAGCATCTACTGCTGCACTGACTTGGATTATGAAGTCAGTTGCAACAATGCAGGAAGAAGCTCTTCAAAGTATTATTGATTTGTTGGCTAAGTTACATATTTTTCACCAACTACAAATATTTTACTTTAGCTAATAAATACAGTTGTATGACTTCCTGTACCTTAAGTGACTTAATTTGGGTTGCTAAACTCTGACTTTTGACCATCCAAAGCTGGATGGGTAGCTAATCTCTGTGCCATAGTGTCCATTGAATTTTCCTGGTATGGTAATAGGATTATTTGAAATGAAAGGTTTGGAAATGATTAATATCCCTTTAAGTACATCACAAATTGGGGAACCCGCAGAACCGTACTGTGCCAGTAAGTCAGACTGTGTGCAACATTGAATGGGGGTAGCTCACTTTTGATTGTTTGCTTACAATATCCCTTTAAACAAAACTGATATCAAATTATCTTTTATAATGTTTAGAAGAAGTAATCCTTTTCACTGTAAACCAAAAAACTTTCACTGAATGTAAACATTAGTTACAGTGCAGTTTTGTAAAAGCCCTTGATTATAATTACACCAAATCTATTGTGTAGCTTTGCCTGCACATACAACTTTTTCTGTCTGCACAAGCATCACAATACACCTCCATAGCGTGTTGTCTTGACAGAGCAATATATTTTCTGAGCACCTATGCTGACATTTTATTTTCCATTGTGGCCTTGCAAGAAGTCTCTCAGGACCAGCGCTGACTTTAGTTTAAGCTTCATTCTGACAACAGCTTTTCATGTTGATGACCGTAGTTTG
Organism: Pipa carvalhoi; assembly: GCA_021901965.1. Classification (NCBI taxonomy): domain Eukaryota; kingdom Metazoa; phylum Chordata; class Amphibia; order Anura; family Pipidae; genus Pipa; species Pipa carvalhoi. The sequence goes on from JAKJJM010185944.1 coordinate 2,729, forward strand.
CATTTCTTTCCCCCGAGACTGAAGTAGCAGCTGGAGTACTGGCATTATTGTATGAAACAGGAATTCCTCCTAATGTTCAGTTTGTTTGAGCTGTTTTTTTTTTATCCTAATGTTCTGTTAAGCATTTGAGATGAATGTGTGCAATTTTGTTTGTTTAAAGTACCAAATGTAATTTGTTTTATATGTTCAACTACATGTGGTTTCTTGCTTTGCACAAAATTTTATGTCCAATTTACTCTGGGTATACTAAGGCTTTGAGGCAAGCACAGAATACATGGGTCAAGCTTTAACTATGGGATGAAGCAGTAATGGCTCAACAAAATGCAGAGCCTAAGGCCTCTAAAGCCTCTAATAGTCACAGATTATAAATGTTAAGTAAATAAAAGAAAGGGAAAAAATTATCTGTAGTAGCCTTTCAAGAGTTGGGGGCCTTAGATGACTGCCTTTATGGTTTAAAATAATATGGAGAACAGGGTTGCTGCAAAATCTCAGTAGCAACTGCTACGATTTATTAGGTTCAAGACATTACATGTTTCGGGCAGAGCCCTTTCTCAAATGTCATTTTGCAGCAACCCTGTTCACTGTAATAGCCCAAAAGAATACGGAGAAGTGTTGGGCAGAACACAGGACACAGGTGTTGCAAATTTCAGCTTCATATGTAGTGGTTATCTTCAATTTTACGCCTTTAGGGTCTAATGAATGAGCCAACCCAGGAAGGAAGGAGGTGGGAATGTAATAAATTATTTGAACTATGTGACTTTCTGTTTTGCTTCATCTTTTTTTTGGGTTACAGAGAGTCTCTGGCCCCTGGAAATTTATATATAGATAATTAGTTCATTTGATGTTTATTTAAATTACTAAAATTTAAGTTCTGGCCCTGAACCATAAAGTCAGTATTTAAACGTTTGTTAACCTAGCAAACAGAACACAATTTAAATGTAAATGAGAGGTTCTAAACCTAAAAAAACAAAAAACTGTCATTTAAAATAGCAAAATGATAAATGACCACCACATACAAAATATCATAATATAATAAAACTGTTATCAGGAACATATTGAAATACAATTAAGCTTAAGATGAATTTCCCTTTAATAAGTGAGATAAACTGTATAGAAGGAAATGTTGATTGATCTAGCAATGTGGAAGCCAAGAAGGCACTAACATAAATAACTCATTAATGGTAATAAATTATCTCTACATGACTGATGACAGTGGTTCATGTTTGCAAAAGGCTATGATATCACTTTTTGTTCTGGGAATGCTTTACATGGTAGGTGTTATATAGTGGTGGGGCCAGTAAACACATCTTTTGAGTATCACTACTATTATGTTAATATGAACCATTACCCATAAGTATATTCATTTGTGTTACAAGTCTTCTTACTGGCAAACTCTCACCTTGACCTTTCTCCTCTAAAATGCATACCACTTTAAAATGAAAAATTTGGCAGAGCCATTTTTATTATTTAGTAGGGGCACATTAGTTGGACTCCGAAAGGTATTAGGCTCATAAACTAACTGAGTAGGTCAGAACCAAGACAAGAAAAGATGTTGCCAGTTTAATGGGATTTTAGGGCTACCTAAATAAAGCACTTTTTCTTTCTTTATATTGAATACTACCCCAGTGTAATGTAGTTGTACTTCTGCAGGTTCTGTTACCCCCATTAGCCTTTTCTAGCCTCTTTTAGGGGGTCATTCTGGTAGCTCCAAATTTTCCGTCTCAAATTCACTTTTAGCGAACTCCCATTATAAAGTCACGACTGCGACAAAAAAATTGTCGCGGTCGCAACTTTATAATGGAAGTTCGCTATAAGTGAATTTGGGATGGAAAATTCAGAGCTACTGGAATGACCCCCTTAAATGCCTAGCCATGTTCCATCCCCTTGTGTCCTGCTTACTATATTGCTAACTCTGTGATGTGCCCTTGGCTTCTTCGGGTAGTGAATTCGTCACATCAGAGTTTCTTAAAAAAGTGGAGTTGTAGAAGCTATGAAAGGATGCAAATTCTGGCATTTACCTGACTGTTTGCCCTTTAATAAATAACCCCGTTAGTGTACTGCTGCTAGATCGGGTATGTATAATTACTTTAATACAGTTCTCCTTTAATTGATTTATTCGTCCTAAACATTTTAAATCACTGAACATATTTACATCCAACAAACAAAGCTATAAACCAGTTTAGAGTAGGTCATGGATTTGTCTTAGGTGCCTTAGATGAAATTTTTGCATAAATGGTGCTAGAGGGATTTTTCATTGCACAGTTTTAAATGAAAGCCAATATTTATTATGACCTGCATACATATCAGATTATTTTCCTTTAATGTTTGTCATCTTTTCTACAGCATTTTCACTGCAGTAACATATATTTTTTTTTTTATAAAACTAAAATAGCTCAATGTAGGCAAGCCTTGTTCTGAAAGCACAAGCAAGAGCATCCAGTCTGCACTCTCTCTATGATAACACAGTTTTCATGTAATCAGGGGCTATCAATGGTACTGCTGGATCAGCTCATCTGTATCTGTGCAATTAAGGACAGAATTCCTCTGAGAGACATAATTACACTTGCTTCTGTATCATCTCACTGCTTGGAAAAAAAGAAAAATAAATTTGGACTAATGCTGTCTGAAAAACTGTGTATTGCATTCATCTATTCATTGAGGTTCCGTTTTTTAAAGAAGAACTACAGTAAGTTTCAGACTTATGTGATCGATCTAGCAGGAGTACACTAGGAGCCTCATTGACTAAAGTATGAATTCATCTGTTAAATTCACTTTTCTACAATTCGAGTCGTATTGCCAAAATAGTCATGAATTCAATGCTCACTATTCACTAAGTAGAGAATTTACTTGTCGAAGAGGCGATCACTGTTGGATGCGTAGTGTGATGTCAGTCAGATAGAAGTAGGATGAGAAGTCATGCGGAGTGAAACGAATTCAACAAGTGAAGGACAGTGACGTCATCTCATCATATCCCACTATAAAACTTACTATAGTTCTCCTTTTAATGTTATTTTGTCAGTTACACTTATGACTGTAGTATACAGGAGCGCACACTACTAAAATAAAATAAATTTGTGTATTTACCTTAAATTCTGTTTTAGTAAATCTTGCACTTACCCTTTAATCTGTATTAATCCCTGTTAAGAATTAGTATGTAATGTAAACTAATGAACCTGATAATGTGAGGTTGTACCTTTATCTGGGAGGGATCTCTCTGCTCCAAGAGTTTCATATATCCTGAGACAAGAAGTTAATTAGAGAGTGCAATCTCACTGTGCATGGGAAGAGAAGCCTGCACAACAGTGATCAAGATGTAGAGATAAAATTTAACAAAAAGCACTCTGGAGTACAGTAAAAGATCCCATCCTAGCGCAAGGACAAAAGCTGGAAATTGAATCATTGCATTTATTATGAAAACCAAGGTGGATGATGTATATTTAAAGAAATATATCTTTTCTGGACTTATTTAAAGAAAATAAAGCAGCAACTCTGTTTTGGAAGTTTAACCCTTGTAGTGGACTCAGTTTATTTATCATCACAGCTACCTTAGCAGGAATGTCTCAGGAGTCATAGGAGGAAAAGTATTTACCATGTGCACCTTTCACACACATCCAAATAACATTTTTTTTATCTTTTTGGTTGCTGGAGCCACAGGGATGCCCCGTGACATGGACATTTAAACCGTAGTTAATCTGGCCCGCTGCTCGTGTCTGGGTTATGACATGACCATATATTTTTCATATGGAAACTGAGCCAGAAACTAATGTTTTTAACTTTTCTATTCTGAGTTACAGGAAACAAGGTGAATTCATCAACAGGGACAGTTATTTACTAGTTACCTATAGCGACAAGCCAGCCGTTCGAATTCACAGGTATAGAACAGCTAGAACAATGAAAAACAACCTTTTGATTGGTTGGTTTGAGTTACTAGACCTCACTAAATGATTTCCCCTGTTGATAAACCAGAATATCAAAATAATGATCATATAAACCAGAGGGGGTTATCCCCTAATATCACAGGAATGTGAGGATAGTAAAATTGATGGACAGATTAATTGACTCAAAATTTACACATTTTCAGATGTCAAAAGGAAATAGATATGCATACTCAAAGTGGTATTATAATATGATCATCATGCAATAATTGTCCAGTGCATGGTCCATTTATGCTAGAATGCAAATCAAATTCCATGCTATGGAATTTCATAAATTGATGAAACATCCTAACTTTATTGTCATTAATAACATAACATATCACTGTTAGTTTTTTTTTATCATTTAATTTGTCTGTACTGGAATTTTATAATTCAATATTTCCTTTCAAATTAAATATGTATTGTTTAAAATCCTGATGTTAACTATAAAGATGATTGTGCAGAATGCATGATATATATAAACTGATCCCTTTTATCACATAATTTTTATATAAAGCACCAAGACCAGATGGTATTCACCCCCTGGTATACATTATCATTTAGATGTAGGTGGATCACAGGTTTTATTCTGCAAGGTCACTTTGATGCCTGGCATGGTGCCACAGGACTACAACACTGCAGATGTCATATTATGGTTTAGTAGTAAACTGGTTATAGGATTGTATAATGAAAATGTTCAACAATACCACTGGATATTTGTTACCGAATACTTTAATTAGATCCCTGTAAGGAATGTAATTCCAGCTTACAATGATGATAATACATAATACAGGGTGCAAAATCAATGTTTTCATCAGCAACCTTAGAGAAATTGGCATATAGGCTGCAATGAGAAGTGCACACATATATACACCGATATAGATATATGTCACCATGTATTGAAAACACAGACTAAAGGGGATGCATGGGGTCAGAGATGCTTGGTACTAGATTGTAGATCACCCTTCAATGAGCATTTTTGTGAAACATTTATATTTGTATGTCTTATGTATCTACACCTCTCTAAATTGAGCTCTCACTCTACTTCATTCTTAGCTTGACAATAAAGAAGTATGATTTGGCCCAACATCTTCTTACTCTCCAATGCATGCTTAATATTAACACAGTTCTGATCCCAGTGAAAAGAGACCCAAGAGATAGTTAAGAATTGCTAGGATACAGTAAATGGACAATGTAGGACTTAGGCCAGAAGATGTAGAAAGTGCAGAGCCTACATTAGAATTTGGAAAACAGTCCATCATTCAACATTAGGGTCCAATTGGTTTGTTAGTTTTAGTAGAGTGCTGCATTGCTGGTGAATGTATGTTAACTACATAAAAAATGAGTGCTGTATATAGTAATTGTGAGGTTTAATAAACCAGTTATGTTGGTGCAAAAGTTTATTTGCTATAATTTGGTACACTGTGGGAATAATTTATAAGGTCAGTTCAATCTATTTACGACAATTTGATCCATTTCGGCAGTTTTCACCATGTCATCAATGTTTTTTGCTGCATTTTCGATTTCCCTCAATTTAGGTAGTACTGAGAAAAATTTAGCAATGTCAAAAAAGATTTATATCAACAAATATAGATGTGTAATAGCACCATACATTACATTACTTTCAGTGGAGCTCCTTTTCAATAGATATCGCTGATCTTTTTGATAAGGACTTAGAAAAAAAATGTTCTAAACTATCTCCATAGGGAATAAAGGGTTTTTGCCTCCCTCAACCAGGCGAACACTTATCAGCAATAAAAAAGGTCACAAAAGGCTTACTAAATATCAATATCGACAATATCGATATTTTTTACCTAATTCAAGGTATATCATTATTGATATACCAGGAGAAAACGTTTTCGATTTTTATAAATATCCCCCAAAGAGTTAATGTATCCTTTCTCTAAACGTTAGTGGGTGCCTGCTTCTGGAATAAGTAGCTAGTTTGGGGCATGTATGCTAGGGCTATAGAGCATTTACTCAGTGGATAAATTATGTTTGGTTCTTAAGTCGTGGGTATGATTAGTGCCAGATTTACATCTCAGGAGCTTACAGGTGCAGAATGCCTGGTGCCTTAGGCCACTGCCACTAACTGCAGTTAACTGAATTTCTTTATCAGTGTGATTCATTCAATCATACAAACTAAAATCACAAATGTCCGGTTCAACATTTGAATTTTAGTAATAATTATAGTTCAAATTTATCCAACAAGATTCTCCCCTACTCATGTCCCTGACTAGGAGAGAGGCAAATTTTAATCTGTGTGGCCTATATGCATGTGTGTCTTGTGCCTTTACAGAAATCCACTGGGATGAATTGGATGGACAGATATATTTTGATACAGTTTTGTGTTATTTGTTGTTCTCTCATTTTTAGCTTTTAAGTTTCAGAGAAGGAAGTTCTATCCCTAACATGTTTATAGTAGATCTTTTTGCATTGATTTTTTGAATATAAAATAGTGCACTTGCATATATCATGTCAGTATATTATTATTACCATGCCTATTCTAATGTTATTTGCATTGTTTTACCTATACCGTATTTTATGTGGTATAACCTCTCCCTCTCTTTTCCAGTGAGATAATGCAGTTCATTTAACTTTTCTGCCATGTTTGTTTCAAAGTTCTGTTAATGTTGCCACATAGCAGGCAGGCAAAGCCACTCTCTGATCTCAACATTACATGATATTGTATAATTCATAAAGTTTCAGCAATTAACCACCATGGATTATCAAGGAAACTTCTCTGCATGGGCGACCACTGGGCGGTAGTGGTGGTGGGAGGGAGGCTATGGGCTGGAAGGCCACCAGGCCAGGAATTTAGAGTACTTCTAACATCTTGATGTGCCCCTCTGTCCATTAGGCAGAGGGGCGCATTGAGATGTTAGCACTACTCCTGATGTGTGATGTTTGGTGCCATCCTCCCCATTCATTGCATGAAAAAGGACAAGAGTTCAAGAAGATTAGCAAATTTCTGTTGCAAATTAAGTTAGAAAATAATAGCTGAGAGTGAGATAAATGCAGAAAATTTGCTTAGCAAGTACCGTGGAACTTGCAAGCTAAGCTAGAAGACTTTTTTTTATCATTTTACTTTGAATTCAAATTAATGTAGGAAGGCAGTCAGTTACTTGGACCTAAAAGCATGAATTCACAAGTAGAAAGTAGTAAGGTGAGAAGTGCATGGTCTCCTCAGTAAAGTATGCCATAGTTAAAGATCTTTAATAGGGATGCAAAAGGTGTAGTGAGATTGAACAGTACAATGCCATTATGAAAATGCTGTGCATATTATTACACCCTCAGTCATAAGTAATTTTTTTTTTTTTTATCATGACAATAACCCCAAAATTCTAGGGCCACTGCTGAAAGGTGAAGACATGTTCTGCAGTAATCCCTATCAAGCATCAAGGTACTCAAGGAGATTTTCTATCCTTTATCAGTTGAACGGGATAGATGTGACAATACCGATGTAGTCGGTGGGTATTAATTTATTATAGTTCCCCTTTAAGAATGTTGTCATTCTTAGTAGTAAAAAAACAATTAAACATTGAACGCTTGCCTTTATAAAATGTCTTTGCTCCTTGACCTACTTGCTAATAGGATCCTACAGCTTAAAGGATTTAGTGCAATTAAAAGCAGAATCTAAAAATGTACGCGAGTCTTCAGAGCACATGAATGAATATAGATAGATCAGACAAGCATGACAAAAGCATTAGTGTTACTTGACTGTGATTTAGATGAGAATAGGTTTAGAAACAGTTTGTTTATATTTTTACAAAATCTTTTCTAGTTCTAGTTCACTTATGGTTTATTTTCTCACTATTTGTTCTGAACAAAATGTATGTCCTTTAATTACTCCAGTTTCACTTACTTATCATTCAGAAAATTGACTCACACTGGCACATACATCATCACACCAGCAGGTTTTTTTTGTACTTTTCTAAACACCACTGCTTGCTATGAGATACCGATTATGCTATTGTAAAAAAGACACAGTTGTCTGGAGGTAGGGCGATTATTGCTTGCAGATACGTGCTGCTTCATCTGTACCACGATCAGGTACAGGTTTTATGCTGTTTCATACTTATGTAAAGGGTAACTTAAGGCACAGACTAGCTGGTATGCTAAATGCCAGCCTACCTGTGACTAGCTAAAGCTCCCAAATGTGTAAGAAAAGTGACTTATCGGTTAGCTGCCAGTGTCATTTTTTTCACACAGAAACAAAAAACTCGGGAAGCTCAGAGAGGAGGGCATTAGTACCACCACCTCAGCCCCTTGGACCCAGCGCTGATCTGCCATTCTGATTGGCTCAGCATGGCTAAGTAGAAACAAAGCGAATTCCTGGCCAGAAAAGGAGCCAAAAGGTACCCCAACCTTGAACTGGTAACAAAGAAGAAAGGTAGGCATCCAAATAATGAGTAGA
>JAKJJM010186844.1:0-10182 GCA_021901965.1 Pipa carvalhoi
CGAGGAGCCTCTAAACCCCTATGTATCGAGGAGCCTCTAAACCCCTATGTATCGAGGAGCCTCTAAACCCCTATGTATCGAGGAGCCTCTAAACCCCTATGTATTGGGGAGCCTCTAAACCCCTATGTATCGGGGAGCCTCTAAACCCCTATGTATCGAGGAGCCTCTAAACCCCTATGTATTGGGGAGCCTCTACCCCTATGTATTGGTAAGCCTCTTACAACCAGCCCTGTCTGGTGCCAGTGCAATCCCTGCAATACAATATGCCACCAATTAAATATTATATCCCACTACTGAACATTATTCCATGTTTTAACTAGGAGAGTTGTCAGTGATAGAGACATGTCAGTGACATACACTAGTCAGCAGGGGTCTGCAGACAGATGGTTGGCACGGGCCCTAAGGGATCAGCAGTGCTGCTGTCAGACGCTTACTATGGCCGCTGACAGTTGGGAACTGCACTGGGTGCTACTGACAAACACATTATTTTACTGCTCAACCCAAAGCTGCCAGTGAATCTCTACCAGGCTGATACCTGCTTCTGTTAGCATCGGCGATCATCCGGCTCTTACACCTTGCCAGTCTAACCCATGGAGCCGCGTCTCTCGGATAGCAATAGGTTAATACAATAAGCTATAGTAGCAGCCGGGTACTGGGTCAGTGCGCACGTCTACGGCGTGACGTCGCAGCGATGAGATCATCACGCAATCTCGTGGCGCGTCATGACGTGTGTTAGTGAATAGTGATGTGATGGTGCTGGGGGAAGGGGATAGGGAAGGAGTGTGATATGGTCGCGGAGTAACTACATTGGTGACTAAATGCAGTATAGCACTTCTGACATCTTTTGGCTGAAAATTATATTGCGGCCCAAGGTGAAAAAAAAAAAAATATGCAAGAGGGGGACAAGTCACCCAAACAAGCCTAGGAGAGGAGCAGGGATAGGCTAGGAAATAAATAGGAGGAAAAGGGAGAATTAAATAAACTTTAAAATCATATCATCAAATTTAAAAACTGAAGTGGAGATTCTGGGGGATATTTATTGCTGACTTTGTACTTTTAGGGACTTATTCACGAAAGGCCGATCAATCGTGTAAAGCTTCCAATTCACATTTATTCGCCACTTCATGATCTTTACAAATTCAACAAACTGCCATGTGGCAAATTTCTGACCAATTCGAATGCTTAGGACAGTCACAGACTAGTGGAGCGCTTTGCATTACTTTGCATGCGCTTGCACGGGTAATTCACCCATTTACCAAGTGTCGGAGGCTGATATAGTAGCGAATTCGACAATGCGAGTTGTGTTGCCGTCGCTAGTTTTACTTCACCAGATTAAAGAGGCTGATAGCAGGGCTCCCACTGTGGCTGACTATGTTGTGCTATGCAAGAGACGGTGTAATCCTCTGTTTGGTGAATAAGGAGTAGAGAATTCGCCACTGTTGGAGTATAGCAGTCCGAAGTGATGAGAATTCAGTTGATTTTCTCAAACGGGAGGATATAGTTGTGAAAAAACATGTTGCAAAGTCTTTTCTATTTTTTTAACTTGGACAATATTTAATATAAGCATTTTATGTGAAATGTTTGCAGAAGAGTAGCAAGAACCCTTTCACAAGCCTAATAATTTGCCACTTTAATGTGGCAAAGCCAGACTGGCATATTTGCATGCGTACTCCTATAAATTCACACTTTGACACATAGTGAATACCCAAAGGCCAAAATTTACAGAAATCGAAACTTGACTTTTTTGCCTGTTTTTTTGCCGCGAAAAATGGGGGCAAAAAGGTCAAAAATTAAATTTTCAACCTTTTCGCCCCCATTTTTTGTCCATTTTTGTGGCAAAAAATGAGTGAAAAAGTAAAAAAAAAGCATTTTCTATTTCAGTAAATTTCTTCCAATGTGTTGATGAATTTGCAGCAAATAGATTTGAAAAGGTGCATAATTATGCAGTCTGTAAGCTGTAGAATTGCACATAAATTTGCAACATCACAAAAAAATAACAGTCTGAAGCAGTAGTCTTAGCTGAATGCTGCTTCTTTACTGCCCCAATGCACAACTCCAAATTGGATTTGAAGGGGGAGGGGATAAATGGCAGCTGATATAGCTTCTCCAATCAGATCCCTTAAATCACCATCTAGTAAAGATCTGATTGGAGGAGCTATAATGTCAACTGCTCTTTAGCTCCACCCCTTGCGGCTTGAGCTTGGAGTTGGGCATCAGGGCAGAAAAGAATCAGGGAGATTGTTTCTGTTTCTGCAATGTTAGCTGAGTGCTTTTAGAATTCAATTAAGACTACTCCCTGCTTCAGATAAGTATTAATATTTACATTTATTTCATAGGAAAAACTCTAAATGTTAATTTTTTATGGTGTTACTGGTCCTTTAATAGTGGAGAATTAATTGCCCACCCATTAGCAATTATGCAAGATTATGTATATACTCTAACATGAAATACAGGACAATCTCTTCCAGTATATGCTAGACTTATAAAAACTTTGTAAAGCCAGTTTAACATTAGCAGAGTCCTACTGACACAAATGGCCCAACTCCTTACATGTAAATGAATACCATTGTTTGTTACAGCAATTGAATTCACACTTTTACACCTCGGAAAATATAAACACAAATGTCATAACAAACAATGGCATGCATATACATATGAGGAGTCAGACTGATTGCGCTGCTCTGCACCCTGCTAGTTTAAATTAGCCTTAGAGAATTCTGACAATCATTCCCGAGTTCTTTCCATGACAAAATTCTTTGTGCTTTTTAACAATATGCACTGTTTAATCATTTTGATTAGCGTTGATAGACTGAAAAACTTATCTTTCAGGTTATCATGTAAATAGATGCTATCCTTACATCAGAAAAGTACAGACCCCCACAGCTTGCCATAGTCCAGGGTTACACTAGCAATTTAGTTGCCCACACTTTTCAGAGACTTTTTCAAAGAGAGAAGCCGCTTAAGTACATTAAACCTTCCACTAAAGCTGAACTGCAAGTCGCTGTATGCCATAGTGTTGGGTGTTTATTATCTGTTTGCTGAACAACCCTCTTATATTTTGTTTAAAACTGTAATGCAAAATATAAATAAAAAAGAAATTATAATCTGCAGCATGTTGTTTTGTGGCAGTACAAATATGTCTGTTTTAAGGTTACTAAGAATTTTGCCGTCATATGATATTCACATGATATTTCCTAATAAAATATCTAAGTTTATTTTGAGAGCAGAAGAAATAACAATGTTGTCTGGCATAGATATGTACACATGTGTTTTTCTTTATCAGAAATTAAATGGTGGTTTAATTTATTGTTTCCACATGGGGGAGCTCCAGACTTTTTGCAAGTACAGTGCCCAAGTCACACTTATTCTCAATGCTTTAAGAAACTATTCATGTAGAAATCATTTGCCTTGTCAAGGCTGTGTGCAACAAATGTAGAAACTATCATTTTAATTCCTTGATTCTTGTTTGCCTCAAGGCAAATATCTATATCAACATAGAACACGTTGTCTTTTCCTAGCGGCCTTTGACAAAAAGCACTAATTAGTCTGTGAAAAAGTATAGTAACAATGCTAAGGTTATACCTTTGCTAAATGTAACTGTCATGAAAAAAAACACCTGTACATTCCTTGCAATTAGAGCTCTGAAAGCAATGGAGGGAGATCAAACAAAGAAACATAAAGCTAGTCAATTTGTTTTTTTATAAATTACATTACAAAATGTATAGACAAATAACATATTGATCATTTTTTTGAGAAGGTTTAGTGCAACCCAGTATTCTATTTTGAACTGCCACATGATCAGATGAGGAGCCATTACCCCAAATCTGGCTAACGCACTACATACAGATCTGGATCATTATTGAAAGGTTGCCTGTTTATTAATAGTCACGTGAATTATTTTGGCTGTTGCTGAGCTGCTTCCCAATAACTGACTGTTGTTGCAAGGAATCTGCAGACTGCTATGGAGTGTTCTTACTCTGTTATGGGATTTTAACATGGATAATCTACACTGAAGGTTTATAAATCATCTTTCTTTTAGAATCTCCTGTCTCTGTTCTCCTGCTTAAAGCCATTAGTCTTGCAACTAACGGGTAAATTCACAAAGATAGGGCCTATATGTCAGGAGAAGGAAAACTGTGGCCCATCTACCAAAATGCAAACTGTCATGTCTGGTGTCTCAGAGATGCCAGAAAAAGCCACTTCTGCAGCGGGAAGCACAGAAAATCGCTTGGCAGCTGGGGCTCTGCCATGGACCACGCTGTGGGAGCTCACATCGCTTCCCCAGACCAACTAGCTGCAGGGGGCCCATCGCATAGTTGAAAATTATTAAACTGACCCAATATAAGAAAACTTTGCCCACCTCTGCTATGGGTGATTATATCCCTAAATGCGATTTGCAACCTAAACTGCAGAGGATTATTAGGGTATTACCTCCAAGGTGGGAGGTTCAGTTCATTAGCCTATAAGTGCTATTAAATAAAAAATACAAAATAGAATAAATTGCTGCTTAAGGATAAAATATAGATATGAAAATCACTGCTAGTGCTCCAAGAGGAAAGATTTCAGTTTAGTTTTGAAAATATTAATGGATTGCTCTTGGCAGAGGTAGAGCGGTATAGAATACCAGAAATAAGGGGCAGCAAGAGAGAAGGGTTCAAGAAGAGAATGGACAGTCTTAGTGAGCGGTTCATTCGTTTGGCTCTTCGAAACTGGATTTGAACAAAATATTTATCTTGTGTGGCTTTGCCTTACTCAGCTAGAAAAGTTTTATTTCTCTTTATATTGTTCCTCTCTTTCCATTTCCCTCCCTTAGGGTGAAATTTACTTACCTTGGAAAGACCACTATCGGTCTTTCAGAGATTCTTGCTGGACATGATCTGGCGAGATCATCCCGTGAGAATTTCGATTGCATTATTCTGCAATCGGGTCTTTTGACCGAAAGTTTGGTAGCCAAAACATAGAACTTATGGCTACCTTTCGGTCGAAATACCCGATTGCAATTAAGTGAAAGCGAGATCCCTGCGGGATGATCTCGTGAGAATCTGGGGAGATTAAGACCGAAAAGACTCGAATCCAAGTATTCGAGTCTTTTCAGGCTTAATAAATTTCGCCCTTAGTGTATTCAGTCTATGTGCACTAATCTTTGTGTGTATGTAATATGTATGTATGCATGTATGTATGTATGTATGTATGTATGTGTGCCAGAGTATAGAAAGGAGTGCCGGAGGATTTCTTCCATTTTTAGAATATAGAAATGACTGTTTTCCTATTTGTTTCTGCATTTGAATGAATAACACAACTCCTCACTCTCTGTAATGTGCACATAACAAGTTACCTATGTTTTCTGTGTTGTTGAAAGTACTTGGCAAGAGGCCTTAGTCATATATTTGTGGTACACAGTAGCCTGCAGTATGAACTCCTGTTTCAGAAAAGAGTGAAATGCAGCAGATGCATTTATGAAAATATCGCAGGGGTGAGGGCAGATATGTAGCTGAATTGCATGAGCTGAATGTTTGTGGAAAGTCATATCATGTTCCTCTGTATAGATGAATATTCATAAAAATTCAAGACTACATTCTCTAAGCATTACATGTGTTTGCTTGCTGTAAATGGCAGTTAGTCCTCTGATTTAGCTCCTCCCTCTGATGAGGTCTGGGCGCTGCCTGCTATTTATCAAATGAGCCACATTCTCCTCCCATTTTGAAGACGTGAAGTGAGTATTAGGGGTGTGTGTCATCATTGAAACTGTCACTGCATCCCACTTGTCCATGGCAGCCAATCCAATTGTAAATGACACATTTCCATGAAACCTATGTAGGAACCTACACAAGAGATGTCTAAGCAGCAGATGCTGTCAGTTACAAATATTCATTAGTCCAGTCCTTACTGGATCTATTCATTTGCAGATATGAACTTACCCAGAGTTGCTGCATGTGGGGACTCCAGCAGAAAGAGGCATTTCTGCAACTTCTTTTATTGGTTTTTAATTTTCATGGTTATCGTGGGGGAGGTTTGCTTGTTTGTGACCTGTATCCTTAAGTCAAGGTCAGTACACACATAACCAAAGTGCAACCCAGACCGCAGCCTTGGCTTTGCCTTTTCTCAGTGACTTTGCTTGCGCAGGTCATAAGATTGAGGGCAATTATGAATAATTATTGCTCGCTGGCTCTGGTGCAGGTATTTAGCCTACAGTTCTTCTGTAAAGAAGATGGAACGTCTGTAAGTGTAACATTATTCATCTCAACACAAACAATTTTATAAAACATTTTTATTATTTTTACTTTTTGTTTTCCTGCTATTACCTATGTCATTTTTTTTTTTTGCTGTTATCCCATAGAATCTCTCGTTTCAAAATTATTACATTATTGCAATCTACACTGTGCAATAAAAGCAAGCTTTTCAGTTTTAAACCAGAAGCTCTGATTTATAGTCTGTAAAAAAAAATACAGGGTTTATTCAGGAAAAGCCTGAATTCAACTGTTGAAGTGAATTCGCATAATTTTGGGTTGTTGCACCCTGATAGTTGCAAATTCTCCTTATACACTAAACAGTGGATTCTCATAGCGAAGAAGCAAATAGCATTAAATGCCATTTCTTGTGTAGTGTGGCGTAGTCAGTCGAACGGTAATGGAATATGCAGTCATGCATAGTGATGCGAATTCCACCAGTGAAGACTTCCTCACAATGTCCCCCTAACCTTATTAACTGAATATTGCATGCCTTTCTTTGTACCCATATCCCTAACTCATGTTGTCATTTGTTTGCAGTGTTATTAGCATTATTGATGAATTCATGCATTTATGTGACAAATCGCACTTTGAGTTATATGCTCCTTAGTGCAAAGTAGCCAAGACCCTAATTTTTCAAGGCTCAATACTCCATTTACAAAACAATCAGTATAAATTTCCTTGTGTTCTTTTTTTTGCTTTTGTATTGTATTTACTGGTATATAGCACTGATATATTACGCAGCACTTTACAAAGATTCATCATTCACTTCAGTCCCTGCCCAGTGGAGCTTACAATCTAGTTTCCCTATTCAGTCACACACACATAGACAGACACAGATGTATGTTTTTGGATTGCATAAGAATCTTTATTCACACAGTAGGAAAACCATCAATGTAAATTGCTCAATACAACAGCTTTGCTCAATACCACAATAGCTAAACTTTCAGAATAAAATGAAAAATAATTCTTTTTAGTATCCTTCCCTGAACCTTTAAAATGTTTGGAGAGCTGGTGCTCAATGCCCAACTGTAGTGACAAAAACATATCTTCTATTTCTTTTTCTAAATCAAGAAAGTATATTGCTAGCTTTAGACGCTGCAGATCGGTATCATTATGTCTATGGTCCACAAGTACCCCCAGATCAGTCTTACTTTAATGTTCTGCCCAGTTTTACCTCTTCTAGGATAAAACATGATAGAAAATTATTGGCCACCAGATGCATAAATTTGCATTTGTCAATAATATGTGCCATGTTGTTGCCCAATCACTTATAGGATCAACTCTCCTCAGCGTTTCCGGGTTGTCTGGCCAATCCATCATGCATGAAATCAGTGGCACCAAATTCAAAAGGCTGAGCACTGCTTTAATACCTTTATAGAAGTCCTGCTTTGCTTCAGCTTCCACTGCAGACCCTAGAGTGTTAGCTCTTCAGCCCAGCCTGCCGGAATATCCTCAAGTCTGCTCTCGTATTGCTTTGCATGAGAGCTCCAGTATTTGGTCTCGCTACTCCGTGTTTAAAAGTACTCTATGCTCCTCAGTGACTCTAGAGATGTAACGTGCTCCGGTTGCTTCAGGTCCTCCAGTAGCACCCAGTCCCATAGTACCCCATGTGTGTCTTTCCCTGCACTGCACAACATCTTCATGATGGATCCTGTAAAGTCACAGTTCAACCCCGAGAGATCTTTGACAAATATATCCATAGTGATGTCTTTATCTATATTTCTGCTCACCTGCTTACATATGAAGGTTATATTTGTCTAGGAACATCTCTATTCCATTAAGATATGCATTCTATTGCTTATAATAATTTTTTTTCTTTCTCACTCTCCTGTTTTTAGTTCCTTAAAACCCCTTAAATCCTCTTTTAGTAGACATTAGGATTACAGTTCTCTATTCCCGTTTTGAAAACAGGCATCACATGTGCCTTACTTTGTGCATTGGTACAATGGAAATCATTAGGTATTCTTTAAAAATTAGGAACAGAGTCTCAGAAACAGCTAAACTTAGGTCTCTGAGGACTTTTGGGTGTAATTCATAGACATTCACATTTTTCTTGTCTAATACTACTTTTATTATATCTACTTTAAAACACAGTGGGCCATTTATTATTCCATCAGTTTGATTGCCACATTGTGCATCCCCAGTTCATTCTGTTGTATAAAAAGCTGAAGAAGACAATAATAGTTTTTACTTCTCCTTGTCCCCAATGACCTATTGATACAGATCAGTAAAATAACTGCTACTTTAATGCATTTTAAATTGTAATTTTGACTGTGGATGGGAAAAGGAACAGTTAAGAAAGAGAGATATAGATAAATGTGTAAAAGCATGTAGCCCAAGCATAAACATGAATAAAATATCCAAAATCTGTTTCTATAGATAAAATGTAGGGTGAAAGTGATGAATTATACTGCCACATATACCGATCAAGGCATTTTAATGCTCAATGCTAATGCTAGCGTACATTACATTTTCTCCTCATACATTTTGTATGCTTTTTCTATTCAGCTGATGCAGTTCATAAAACAGTTAACTCATCTAAAGGAATTTTATCTAACCTGTTACGTATAATTTAAGTATTATCAATGGCGAAAGAATCTGTAAATTCTACTGTCTCAAACTACACTGGCCCGTAAAAACATCTAGGCTTCACATTTATCTCTTGTGACAAATGGCGATAGCAGCTGATACTGAGTTTTCTAAATGTTCTCCTTGCAAACAAACCAGTATGCTTTCAGGAATTATTTTTGGGCTCATCTTGAGACAAGAAACCCAATCCCCATGAGCCAGACAGTTTCCAGCTTAATAAGAAAAAAATTCCAGCTCTAAATCTGGAAATCAGACAATTGCATTAGCCCAGATGTTATTTTTTAACAATCATAACTATAAATGCCATTTCTTGCTTGGAAGCCATCTAATCAATTGGTAAAGAACATTTCATCTTACGCTGTTTGCACGCTAGATACAACTCGACTTTTTTTCACAAATTGTTTTCATTAAATGTTTTAGTAATTTTGAGGATAAAACTTGTCAAGAAAAATCTCTCCCTCTAAGCTGCAAGAGCCTAAGGTAAAAAATGTCTCTTAGAAAGTAGACGGCTGTTCTTACTATTATTATTTATTCTCTATTCAGGGTCAATGACCTTATGACTTGGCATTCAATACAGCACAGAGGAAAACCATATATTTTACACTTTACATTTTACAAACTTACCTATATGAACTGTTTGCAATTTGACAAACAATGTGAATACATAATAAAAGTCTAATTATAATTATTGTATAATTATCCAATGTTTACGTCATTGGAATTACAAAATCTAGTTTGCGATAGCAGGTAAAACCACAACCAATTTTATCGTGGCATGTAGTACTTTTAATGAATAGCATCAAAACAGAAAACAAGGTTTATAACAGTGTTCCACAGTAACCCAAGACAATTTAATCCAGACGCTAGATTATCATGCACCTGTCGCAGATGGGACCACCGGAGGAAGCATTCAAAATGGGATATAGACTTCTGAAGAGGATGGCCAATCTCGGTTCGCAGCACATTCATGGGAGAAAATACTTAGCAGGTGCTGGTATAGGTGGGCCTACTGCAGAATTCGCCAACTCTCTATGTTCTTTCTTTAAAAAACCTTGCTCTAAAGGCTTTCTGAGGTGCTGTGAACTTAGATTCAGTCACCACATGTGACATACAAGTCAAGTCTCATAAAACATAGAGCGGTATTTAATAAAGTCGGAAAGACCGGTACCGGTCTTTCCGACTTTATTGCGGTCCCGATTTCCAGATTATGGAAATCGGTATTTTTTGATTTCCATAATCGGGAAATCGGGTACTTGTATCGAAAAAATCCGCAGCCATTTAAATCAATGGCTACGGATCGGTACAAGTACCCGATTTCCATATTATGGAAATCGAGAAACACTGATTTCCATAATATGGAAAT
>JAKJJM010186907.1:0-10937 GCA_021901965.1 Pipa carvalhoi
TAACTAACCTAATGATTTATTTACCCCAAATTGTTTCATTTATGTTATATAATCACTGACTATGTAAATATGTTAAAATCAGGAGGTGGTAGGTCCACTTTAAACTTATATATAAATAAACTTGCCAAAGCCAAGGGTCACTTTTCTATTCTAATTCTCCTTAACCTATCCTCTTGCATTTGACACTGTTGATCAATTGCTTCTTATTCAAATTCTCCATGCGCTTGGTGTCCCTAATCAAGCTACATCTTGGCTGGTTTCCGAGCTTTCTGATCATTCCTTTTTTGTCTTCCATGCTAATGACACCTCTTCTCCTGTCCCTCTGAGAGTGGTGGTGCCTCAAGACTCAGTGCTTGGCCCCCTCCTGTTCTCCCTGTACACTCTTTCCTTGGGTGATGTAATCAAATCATTTGGTCTTCTTTATCACTTGTATGCAGATGATACCCAAATTTACTTATCCGCTTCTGTGCTAACACCTGAAATACAGATTCAAATCTCTGTCTCCTGGCAATCTCCTATTGGATGACCCAGTACCAGCTCAAATTAAATCTCACTAAAACAGAATTGATTATTTTTCCACCCAAACCTGAACCTGTTCCTAGCTTTCCATTGTAGTTGATGGTGTGATCATCAACCCATTAACCTCTGTACATTGTCTTAGGGTGACTTTTGACTCTGCTCTTTCCTCCTCTAAACACATCTCTACCACTGGTAAAACCTGTCAATTTTTCCTTCACATTGCCTCTTTCTCTCACTCCACTGCTTACACCTTCATGCATGCTCTCATCCTATCTCACTTGGGACTACTGCAATATTCTTCTATGTGGCCCTCCAGCTTCCCATCTTTCCCCACTAGTCTTTTCTAAATTCTGCTGCCAGAATTCTCTCCTTCTCTCCCCAGAAGGGACAGCCTTTCTCCCAATCTCTCTCTGTTCCTTGGCTCCCTGTAAGAAAACAAATTACTTACAATGTTCTCCTTTTGACATTTAAAGCACTTCACTCTGTTGCCTTTCCCTACATTTCTTCACTCTTATGCTCGTATATTCCTCAACATCAACTGCGCTTCTCTCAAACCAACTTTGCACTCCGCACACCAATACTGCCCTTTCTCATCTTAAACTAATTTCTCTTTCTGCCCCATACATCTGGAATACTATACTCCTATATCTTCACGAGGAACATTCACTCTGCACTTTTGAAAACCAAACTGAAATCCTTCCTTATGGAACACTAGCATTGACATTTATTACTGATTTTTATGTACATATTTTATCCTTAGTTATTTATGCTTAGTATTTGTATTTATTGACCAGTGTTTCAGCACATTGTTACAGCTGAAACCCTTCTATCTGTGTAAGTCTTCCTTCCATTTAGACTGTAAGCTCTACGGAGCAGGGACCTCCATCCTCTTGTGTCAGTCACAACCCAGCACTTACAAGTGATGTATCCTTGTGATATTATACTTGTATTGTTTAATGCACTTTTCCAATGTCTGTATTATATTTGTATTGCTGAATTGTACAGCTTTGCATAAATTTGTGGCGCTTTATAAATAAAATTATACATACATACATACATACATACATACATAACAGATGCCGGTATAGAGCAGTAACATTGGTCTCTCAAAGTTGAAATGAGTTTTCTGGCAGGAGAACAGGTATGCAGTATCATGGGCACCCCCCCCCTCCTGCTTTAAAAAATGCCATAAAACGTTGAGGAACGTTGAGGAAATGAGAACCTTAATATAACCTTAATATAATAAATGACAATCAAAAGCAATGTTAGTTTCTTTGCAAATTTATTTAGTTCTGTATTTAAAATAACAATAGTCTGGTCTGCAACAGCAGGTCCAGATGGCATCCAGGCAGCATATAATATAGCAGAATAATATTAAGGAACAACAGCCACGCTTACATATTTAAATACTTTTGATAACTTAAGTACACTCACGAAAAAAAAAAAAAAAAAAAAAAGATTCATACTTCTTTGGAACAGACTTTCACAGCACAGATAGGCAGAGACAAAAATATCAATATATAAATGATGTTTGAAGCCCTTTCTCTGTCAGTAGGGAAGTGTCAAAAGCCTTCTGGCAGAACAAAAAAAAAAAAATGAAGGAAATATGGATTTCTTTTAACATAATTGCTTACAGTTTTTTCATTTGAGCTCATATTGTAAACAAAAACATGAACTGAACCAATAAACAACTACTATTGACCTGCAACAGCAGTTAATTAAGAGAACAACGTTCGAAGGGGAAGAATGTCCATAACCTATAATAAATACTACAAAGGACCTTGAGGTTCTAGATATGAACCGGATCTATTCATTGGCCGACTTTTTTTTTTATAGCTCTAAAAGTGAATACATTTACTGTCAAGCAGACATCACAGGAGAGCATCTAATATGAGGTAACCTAACAGCCACGATCTACGTTTGATCCCAGCATTGTTACGGGTCTGAGCCATAACTGAATCTGGAAGGTCAGAAAGAAGGGTGAAATACAGTGAGTTACATAAATATGAAGACATGGATTTATAAAATTAAACAGAAATATATACATGAAAAATGCTCAGGACAAGAGTTCTGCGACTCCCCTTAACTCCCCTACAGTCTACTGTAGTTCCTTAGCAGCAAATGGTGTTGGCCCGTGGCAGATTTTAGATTGCTCTGCTTTCCCTGGTATACATGTCCATATCCTACCAGGAAGGCCTTAAAAAGGGACTGTATTTGAGAACCTGCACTGTTCTGTCCCTTATCCATGATGGATAATCACATTAATTGTTGCCTACAAAAGTTTTCAATTTCAGATGGATAAAAACGTTTCATGAAGACATCCTCAAGGTGCTTAAATGTTTCAGATTACAATCATCTTCCAAACTGCAACACAAATGCATTTCTCCTGCTCCTGCTTCAGACTAAATTGAGATTTGCAGCATATAGACTCTTTTTGCATCGGCATGCGCCATGGTGATTGATTTCTGGATTCCTTGTGCATTCACCTGATCTGGACCAGATTAAACAGATTTGCCAGAAGATCAGTTTAAAGAGTGCTTTTTCCAAGACTCTGAGAAGTTGGTGGGGCAGGTGTATTAAACTGTTGGATCAGATAAGGATCTCCACCATTTCAGAAATGTTTGTGCTCTTTGATGAAGCCAGTGACTCTGTAAGACACGTATATGAAACAAAAAATTTATTTTATGCACTTAGATTAAAAAAAAAAACATTATTTCATAGCATTATTTTAGTATGATAATGATATCCTTATGTCAACTTCTTTTTCAAAAGTCAAGTTTTCCTGCAATTTATATAATTTTTGTATATTTTTATATATAATAAATGTAAACACTGACATGAACTATACAATATTTCAGATGCCAGAAAAAGCATTAACAAACATTCCTTAAATATTCCCAGAGACACAAAATGACATTGACCGTGTATGAGTGGAAGAAAAACTGTGCTCCAGGAAGTGACTTCAACCTGAATGATTCACTTTTTAGACATAAAATATGTATGTGATGAACCAGGCAATGTGTGATCATCTGTGTAAATATGTAAAAGCATACCTTTTAGGTACTGACCCCTACACAATACAATCTAGTCAGAACTTGTATAATCTATAGGGGTATTCATCAACTGGGACAAACTTTACAGAGGTCTAGTAACCTATAGCAACCAATCAGAGGTTGACTTTCACAATCCTAGCTCTCTATTACCAGTGAATTCTAACTTCTGATTGGTTGTTATGGGTTACTAGACCTCTGTAAAGATTGTCTCTGTTTGTTTCCCTCTGTTGTTTCCCCAGCTAGAGCCTGCATATGCTATGTAGTGATAACTAAACACAGCAACACACCCTCTGCTTTTTGTGTTATTTAAATATTTTATACTCCGTGTGCGTTTGGCCACATCAGTCTGTTTGCCTAGAATTTGTCATTGCAAATAGCAGTTTCAAGGGCAGGACATTCCAAGCATTCTTGTGGCTTTGTATATGCAGCAACTCCATTGCATACTCACAAAAGAAAACAAGTTATGTAGTCATAATCCAGAGAGGATTGTGTAAGAAAGGTAATAGGGAACTTTAGTACAGTCTGGTAGCAGACCATCTCAGTGCCCCTTTCATTAACTGATATTTGAATGGTTATTTATATGACTTAGAATTAACTTTCAAAGACTGGGAAGAATATGAACTGTCCCAGTTTAATAACAATTAACTGCTGTTAGATTCTAGTTAGAGATCTTATAAACATAATCAATGCTTCCCTTCCCCCTTGCTGCTTAAGTCTGTTGGACGCACACCTGCATTCTGTTCCCAGCTGCATAGCTTAGATTCATAAGGATTAGTCATCACCAAGGGAGGCCAAGCTTTGGCAACGAGTGTGAGAGGAGAAAGCTCTCAGCTATGCAGGGCCCGGCACAAGCTCAGCCTGGGGGAGGGGAGGTGATCGAGTGCAGTTTCTCGCCATTTCTCTGCCACTGTGCTTACAAATACACGTAGCAAGTGAAATGTTTTTGGGCAGCTTCCTTATTGGTTATAATGGTAGCTTAGGCTTAGAAGAAGACATTTCAACTAGTTTCCCACAGACATTCTAACCTATACATAGGCAGATACACTCGGCAAGCTGAAGAACTCACCTAACGAGGCGTTTGTATTCCTCTCTAACACAGTCGTCTGGTCAGTGGCACAGTCTGTTTGTGTAACTCCGTCTTTGCTTCCGTGCTTAGAGTGAGCCGGTGTGATGCTGGAGCCAGGAGTAGACTGGTCATTTGATCTGTTGGCTAAAAAGAAAAATGAAACCATGGTAACTCTGTGGAGTGATGCTGGTAGACTTTTTCATGTTATTCATAAATAACATCTGGTTAAATGTTGCAGTTAGAGCTTCAACCATGTGTCATTTATGCAGTTCTCACCTGTATCTTCCTTTAAATTTATGTCCCGTAGACGTTCGTTTTGGGCTGAGATTTGGCTGGATAGTGTGAAAATCGAGGGAACAGACTTGGCGGGTCGGAGGGGACCCTGGTGAGGTTTGCGCTGCTGTAAAACTTTGATCACGGCATCTTTCTCCAGTATTTGAGCATGGAGAGCCTTAATTCTGTGGGAAATGACAAAAACAAGTTAAAACTATTTTAAATTTTTACTATGAGGGAATGCAGAACATTGTATAATAGGCTAACTCAAAATAAACTATTTATATCTAAAAATAATCTTGCACAGCTCTATAGAATAATGTTGTAATTCTAAAACTTTTTCCAAGGGAAAATACTGCTACTGCTTTTCTGTTGTTTACATGTTGCATATCTAGTATCTAGGAAAGGTAGCATGAAAATCACCATAAGAGTGTGCGCCTTACCTGTTCTCCATCTCTTGATGCCTATGGCTGACCATAAGCAAATCCTCATTAAAACTATTATTGGGGGAGTGCCGAGGTGAATGGTTGATAATTGTTGTATCTCGTTGAGCGGCTGCTGTAGCTGCTGCGTCCATTGCAAACTGACGCATGGTTCGTTCCTCTAGATATTTCTGTTCCCACTTGGTCATATCAGCTTCCAATGCAAGAATCCGCTCTTCTTTCTCCCTTAACTGCTCAGATAATAGTGAAGCGTTGAGCTCTGGAGTAAGCACTCCACTCTGCAAAGATGGTTGTCTCTGTTTAAAAGATATGCAAAGTTGAGTTTTACTCCTGGATTTACTGGACTGCAGCAAATGCTTTATTAGTTTGCAATCAGTTTTAAGAGCTTACATTATCATTCGCACATTTCTCACCTGCTGAGTCCTTAGTGTCTTCAGTTCCTGCTCAAGCCGTGTGCGCAGGCGTAACTCTAGCTGTTCTCTCTTTTCACAGGCAGCCTGAAGCTGACTCAGTGCTTGTTGCAATCTTTCAACCTTTTCTACATAAGCCCTTTTCTTTCTTAGCTCATCCTCAGTGCGGGCTGCTCTTGACTGAGCATTGCTAAGTGCTTGCTCCAGCAGCTCAGCCCGCCGGCGCTGATCCTCATTGGCATTACGAAGGAGAAGGACTTCCCTTTCTAGCTTCTCCCTCTCTTGCTGCTGATCACGGCCTGTAGAGAAAAAGGACAAAGCGCAATCAGTAACATAAATCTGGGAAAAATCCCACATAATACCTTTAGAAATGAAACATACCAATTAATGTATCTTTCTGTTTGGCAAGCACACTCAGAGAGTTGAATAACAAAGACAATTCATGTTTCCACCTGTGTGGCCCTCAGAAAGAAACCCATGAACCTTCTCTCAACATGGGGAAGAAAACTGTTTTTCTATCACTCTGTGTCAATAAGGGAGAGGCCTAGAAGGTTTTAACAGATTTGCTCATATAAAAGGAAAGGCATTTCATATTTGGCCAACTCAACAATAACTGTAAACTTTCTTGGTCCATTCATTACAGAAATTAAACTTGACTGCATTAAGGTGTTCAAACAGAGTTTAAGCAAACATGTAGGTTCCCAGGCTTGGAATGTCTGATACAAGAAAGTTCCAGGATGTATGTCCTGGATAGACAAGTTATCTTTCATGATGTTTCCATCCCACCTATTTGGAAAGTAGAAAACTAAACAGCTCCTCGGTTATGGTGGGATGAATGTCAAACAATTCCTTTGCAGTAGATAGTAGTGATGTAGCTTGGGGCATATCTTACTGTGGGAATCATAAATAACAAGTAGTACTGTAGTTCCCACAGCCTTCTAGTGAGATGACCTACAGAGCAGAAGACATTACATATGTATAGGCTATGATATGATATGATGACATAAACAGAACCCCTTCACCTTCCTGGTTGTCTGTGATTTTCAACCTATTAGTCAGTTGTGTCTACAATTACTCATCATTTTGCAGAAACCATAAATTCCTAAGTGCTTGTAAGTAATATTAATGAGTATTGCAATACTTGGTGATACCTTTTTATTAGATAGACAAGCTTTCAAGAGGTTTGTTTGTCCTCCACTGTTAATCCAATAAAAAAAGGTATCACCAAGTATTGCAATACTCTTTTTTTGCATCTGTGGACTAACATGAGCTCACTATCCTACCCTATATTTTATACATACATATACATACACACACTGCTACTTGCTCTACTGAGTGGTCATTTATGTATATATATGTCCATCCTTTAAGACATGGATGGCAAGAGGCCAAAATGTAGGTATGCTGCATGGTCTGTTTTTTTTGTGGTTAGGTCTACAGTTGGAAGCACCTTGTCATTATTATCTAGTAGTGCAATAAAATCTCTTTTTTAATAGATAATTCTAAATAAAAATAACAGACGATTCTGAAAAACTTTTTCAGCCAATAGCGGTGAATCTAGTCACTAAGGGGAATCTATGAATCCAGTGGCTTATAAGATCAACATTAAATAAAAATCCATTCTGGCCCAATGCTTAATATCACAGCTGCTGAAATGACGGCAGTGACAGAAGCCTATATATTCATTCAGAAACATTTTAACCTTTATTTTCCAATATTTCTGGTCATACATATTTTTTCTAAGAAAAAAAAAAAAGGTTAAGAATGATAATCCCGTAGGATTTTTTTTTTGAGCTTTCCATATTTATTTGTTCTGGAACAAACCACTTTGTTTTTTGTTTTTTTTTGAGCAGAAAAAAAACAGGAAACCAAAAATACCTTATGCTAAAGCCTTTTTAAAACCCTATCCTGTTAACTGATTTGGTGCTACATGGCTGGTAGATGTTAAATACAGTTCTCTTCCCTGTAACATAACAATTCACCCCCTCTTTTCCCTTGCAGGGAAAGAGGCTGGGCATGAATATCTAATGGAATTTGAGGAATCCAGGTCACATTGAACTTTTGTTTCTGTGCCAGAATAACTCCAGCTTTTCTTCGGAAAAGAGTGAAACCATTTAGCACATGATGCCCATTTTCTCTGGAATCTTAACCCAGAGGGTGCCACTGAGTTCTGCAGCATTAAGCGTATCCCATTGGTTAGAACATATTTTCAGACATGCGTGAAAATAAATGCAATCAAACCATATTAAATTGCAAAGACTTTTCTTTTTAATTCAAGAGTAATCAATAACCAGTACTTTGCTTTACACCAGTGATCTTTAACCTGTGCTCTTGCTGAACTACAACTCCCAGTGGCTACTGTGGGATTCTAATATGCCCGATAAAGACAGAAAATGTCATTGCCTCTACACAAAAACTCTCATCAGCTGAACAGGGATCTGTAAACCACACAGTGGTTTTCTTAGGAACAACAAAAATTCTTTGGTTAGTGTTACTCCAAACCTCCAAGAGATGGGAGGAATGTTAGTCTTTTAAACAGGCTATGACGCGAGTACTGTTATAAGAAAAGAGAGAAAAGTCCACCAGCAACTTACATTGTGCAATGAGTTTCGACACGGCTCCATGAGTGTCTTCCCTCTGCTCCACACTCTTTACGGCAAGCTGTTTATTAGCAGAATCCAGTCGTTCTACACAAAGCATAATAAACCAATGAGTTTATACAGCACAGGCATTGGTGATATAGCCTCATTCACAGGAGGATTATATAATTTATTGTGCAAACACTTTTAACAAGCTAAATCTGCTGTAAGCAAGCAATTACAGAGCCACAGTTTTTTTAAGTCACTGGATGCAATGGATTCTGAAAAAGGTAGTTCACAAAATGTTGTTGTGCACATAAAGCAGAAAAGCATATATCTAACAAAAATAGCAGGCTGTTTACATTATACTTAGATTGCACACATATTATAACAATGTATTATGCTGTGACCTAAAATATCCTTGAACCCAACAACTTTATTTAAATCAACAAAGGCCAGGTATGTGGGCTAATGAGTGAAGGCCAGGTACGTAGGCTAATGAGTCAGCAGGAGTTCTAAGAGACAGATTCCTCCTGTTGAGGTTCTATTGTCTATTTTCTCTTTATACATGAATTTTCAAGGCTGGCATGCTCTAAAGACATAAAGTCCATTATGTAAAGTCTAATAGCTATTGTAAGTTACTAATGATGATTGATGGAACATACACAGAAGACAAAGTTTTTTTCTGTCACATATCTCTAACCTCTTAGATCTCGGTTGAAGTCCTGCATGCGCCTCATCTCTCCATCCAGTTTGGTCCTCATGGTATTCTCCAGGGCCTCGCGCTTTGTTGACGCTTTCATTAGACTCTCGTAGGCTTCAGATATACGCTGGATTTCAGTTTCCAACTAAAAAGTAAGCCGACATCATGCTTAATGCATTTCATTCACTTAGGGTCACAGGACAACAAGCAAATTGCAAGGTATGTACAATACAACAAACAGATTCTACAGCATGTCAAATACATCAAGCAAGTTATATGGCACGTACAATACAACAAGCAAAATCTATGGTATGCCACAAATCTGGTTATTCTTCAAATGACTGTTAAGAGTACAAAGCTGAATGGGACAAACAACATCTGATGCTGTTTTTGCCTGTTTCTTTTAAACGCATTTAATTATAGCACGAGTACATGCTCAAGTTTTGTCGACTTATGCAGTAGCAATTGGAATTTTGTGGATGTTTTGGCCAATGCATATGGGGTACAATCAACAGGATCCAAAACATTACAGAGAAAATACACAATTTAATTGTTCTGTACAGGAAGAGCATTCATCTGCAAATTCCCATCCACACAAGATCTTGTCTGAGCAAAAGTTGTTTTGCAAAAGCCATAAGACTAAAGGAAGAAATACGAACTTTTTAGCTACAGAGATGGGCTACACAATGACATCTTGCCATCTACTTAAGGGGAATCAAAATCTGCACACATCTAGGAATATTGAATATTTTGCTTTAAACCATAAACATCCGCACTTAGCTCACAGTGGCTAGATTAACTATTTATTCACAACTCCTGAACAGCCTGCCGAAATAGAACAAACATTTAAATAAGATTAAACTAAAATCTTAAGATCAGTTAAATAAACTGCACCAAGAAATACAGCAACTTACAATGTTCAAAATACAGTAATAATAACCTTATAATCAACACTAATGTGACTATGCCACAAAGTGTTACAGACTGATGACCTCGCACTCATGAACACCAATCAATCACATTTACCAGTATGATCTCACTCTCAATGATTCCAATCTGATTTGAGCCCAAGCGCAGAGCAAAGTTTTGTGAATTAAAGTGTCAAAAATGGTTCTTCATCCAGCATTTCTGGACACAGACCTTAGTTAAGATAAACAGGAGCTTACATTGTATGTTTTAGGAGCTGCATTGGGCCAGCACCACTAGCATTCATTTCCAAAAAATATTCTGGAATTTTTAATTTTTTTTTTTTTTTTTAAGGCCACAGATTATATGTGATGGTTGTAAACCACCTGCCTCTCTGGATTATACATTTGCTTAGGGTCTGGATCCCACCTCCCTCCTCCTTACAGCTGAGGCCTTCCTAACACAGGCACCTTTTCATCCACACACAATAACTTATTTATGCTGCATCAGGTCAGTTCAAGCAGAACACAAGACTTAAGCAACTGTCAGCCGCCCTCAGCTCTAAGTGTGCCTCAAACAAATGGTTCACGGCTGCCCCATTGTGTGAAGATCCTTTGCAGCTGTTAAAGGGGAGATGGCAGAGAAGGAATCTTGTCAAATATGTGAAAAGATTGGGGATGACAAACCGAAACCAAAGAGGGACAGACGCCCCCCACCTTCCATTGCCAGCTGGGTATCCTTTCACAATGATCTGCTTGTTGATGGGAAAGTTAGAATCATAATGGCTTTTTCAGTGTTTAAGGTCTGGCTACGAATCCTGAAGATGAAACAGCTGCTTGGTGCATTTAATAACAAATGGTCAGGGAAGCAGCTTATTATGTGTTTATATAATAAGTTATGCACTGGTACTTTGCAGATCAAGGTAAATAAATCAGATAAAACCCCAATAAAAATCAATTGCCTTTTTAAAAAATAAAAAAAAAAA